>LPNX010786375.1:252852-269122 GCA_001517045.1 Pseudotsuga menziesii
AAATCAGCTTGTCCTCCATTAAAAATCATTTACTTGGGCTTGGATTCATTCTAAAACTGTTCATCATGTTTTGTCACTCCTATTTTTGCAAATTTTCAGGTTTGACTCCTTTGAGATCTTGATTTTGTTCCAAGACTTCCCTAAAACAATTCACCCAGCATTTGTGGGCAGTATGAATATTTATGTGAGTTAAGAAGAATTAATATTTCCTAGCCACAGTGCTGCTCATGTCATACTGAAGTTTTGATGCCCGAGGAAACTACTCAACTTTCAGCAGCTGCTTCTGCCCAGGATAATGCAATTTCTGGACCCGACTCACCTTTGAGCAATTCAGTATTTCTTCACACAAGCAACCATCAACATTAAGTTCCATCTTCCCATTGTTTCGAATTCTTAATAAATTAGAGCCCTATCACCTATGTTCTTCTATGTTAGAAGGCACCATGTCAATCTTCTTTAAAGTACCAAAAATTATTCAAATCCCACCCACAGAGTGGCTTTGTCATCAAAGTGATTCTTGATTGTCACATAAATGATTGACAGTAGAAACTTGAGCAACAGTGTCTGAAGCTGCTCAGAACAAGTCCTATGTTGTTCCATGTGAAATGAACTTGGGAAAAAGAAAATTTGTGCAGCTGCAAAGTTTTTTGGATGCTTAGGCTATTTTCTTAACATTTCTAGGCATTTGAATACAATAAATTTGTGGATTTATCTCTTTTGCTCTTTTATATATAGCATACTTTATTCAGCCAGTAATGTTTTCATGACAATTTTGCTTACCAGCGTTGAATATCAGATTCAAGCTTGTAGTGATGAAAAACCTTGTTACTCTTGTATATTTCTTTTGGTAAAAATAAAAGTAGGAGGCATGCATTTGCCGTGGCGGTGAAGGACTAGCTAGCAAAACTTTCAATTGACGTAGGCAATATCCACAAATTTAACAATTGTTTTGTGATTTCATATAATATATATTTTTAAATTATGCTCCCTTCTCATAAGCTTTATGGAAGTTACATTCAAGCTTCTAACAAGGAGAGTTTCTTCATTTGGGAAATAAACCAAAAAAAGGCATGCTTTCACAAAAATGCAGACCATTGTAGATAAGGATGAAAGGACAGACGTAGCTGAGGGTGAAACACAAAACAGCAGCATAAAGGGGTAACAACTTACAAGTCATGGAAAAGATAATGTGAGGATTGGGCAGTATTAGCCTATTGTTTTAGGCTTTTAGGCTTTTAGCTTTCTGAAATCTTATTCCCTTAGATCTGATTTCACCTTAAAATAAATAAATTGCCAGTCTCTCACTTATTATGAAATGTGAGTCAGAGATTCCATTACCGATTTATCATTATAATTAATGCACATCAAACATTCCATTACCATTTTATATGTGACAGATATTTATATTACAGAAATTATAAAGACAGATTAACACTAAAGCTACATCTTTAGCATTCAAAGCTGCATCTGACTGCATCGTTTCTTCCTCATTGTCTCAAAAAATAAAAATGTTAACAAGTAGATTTCTCATAACCTACCACGCCGGATCTTGACAACTCCTCTGAATACCTCTAGGTTATTGTAGCACCTTTCTAGAGTTCCTATGGCCATGATCTGCAAAAAAAACATAAAAGTCAGCCTATAGATTCCCTTTTAAGCTTGATGAAAAAGTGTAAAATGCAATTCACATTGGTAAAAAAAATTATTGTAATGCAGACTATATCAATCCTGATAAGAATACCATAATTTAAACCATCAGTTATACAGGGTTGAGGAAGTTATCTGCAAATAAAACAATAGAAAAATAGGTATATAGACAAATAAATCCAGTTTGGTGCCAAATCATTCAATTTTATTTATAGTCAAGCCAAAAAAGATAATTAAAGGGCTAACGAATTACATGAGCTTCAACATCAACTGTCCGTCGCTTTACAACATTGTAAGAATCACCTTATTTTCCACGTAACAACCCAAGAATGTAATATCGAAGCTTCTATCTATATATCAAGTACTTGAATTCCAAAAATTTAAGCATTGCACACTCAAGCTGTGCCCAATCTTCTGAGGGGCCAAACAAGACTGGTTAAGTCTCATCACAATTTAAACCCTGCCAATCAAGCAGTTCAATCCAATGGGCAGACAAGACACCAAATTGAAGAGCTAAGGCAAAAATTAATTGTACCCAGCTTTGACTGTATATTTTATGGCATTTTTTGCCTAAGGATTAGCTCAAGGGTTTGCCATCAATGTTGTTGGGCGTTTGGATAGTACCACGCAAGCAGGTGCCTGTTTCAGATCCCCCTAGGTTAGGCCCACTAATCTACGCCAACTGGTTTTCTAGGGATTCCATCCACAAATGTGGGGAAGCATCCCTTGGATTTCCCTGCAAAATTTTACAACACTTTTATGGGAAGAAAAATATCACTTACTGCTACAAGGCAGAGAAAGCCCTTACAATTAGAAAGACAGTTAAATGCAAACCACAGACCTCATCCATGAGGGTGGAGCCAACAAAAATTAGGAAATTACTGTATTCAGAATAAACCTTCCCTACACAAAACCAGTTTTCCCCTGTCGAAAAATACAACCAGCAATTGTCTTCAGCCTTATAGCCATTGGCCCATTACCTTTGCAAAAATTTTGTAGGAGACATTGAAAAAGGTGATAGGATAACAACCATCAATAGTGTCCCTACCAAACATTTTGGGATTAGTATCAGAACCTAATTCAAGAACTTTGAAAGGTTCTCACATGAAAAAACCTCCCTAGTCACCTGAAACAGATCATCACCAACTATAATGCGCATACACATATAGAACTCACACGGAAAACCATGCAACCGTAGATATTTGTCATTCTTCATTGTCCTCAAGGCATGCAAAACCTCTTCCTTGGTAGTTTTTTTATTATTTACCTGTCCACAAATAAGACTTTATGGAGTAAAACTTCATAGCATCAATTGCTGGCATCTACAACATTGTCAAACAAGGCATAGGAAGAAAAAATATTCTGAAAATGAACTCCAAACATATTTCTTGCCTGCATTAAATCCTCTTCCAGAGTTCCATATTCTCTTCAGAGTTCTAACACATTCAGAAGAATAAATTTCTTTAAAGAATGATGTAGGGTTTCTCCAAGAATTCACTACAATTGATTTTGAACTTAAGTGTAGGATGAATTACTGTTGGAATGGTCCATCTTGTTAGTGATTGAGCAAAATATGAAGAAACTTGAACTTTAAAACTTTAATCCATAATAATAGTGCATATAAATCACATCAATAATTCAAAGATATAAATCAAACCATAGAACATAGGATATACCCTAGGAAAACCCTCCACTGATTCGGGGGATGAAAAACCCAGCAGACGATCTTCGAGTATAATAGATTAGTAGCAGAGAATGATTACAACACAATAGCAGATTGCTTTCACCGAGAGCACCAAAGAGAGGAGATCAAATGGAACACTGTATCTAACTTGCCAAGTGCATAGCACTTTAATAACAAGCCAAATTAGGTTTTACAACAAAAACAGAATGGTTGCATGTAGCAACAGCTTGTTAACACTTAGAACACTGATCCATCTTTAATCATGCGCCCCATACTAATCTGGTGTCAAGCTGGCACTCCATAATTATCTTTCACATGAAGATATGCGCCTTCTATTAATTAACTAACTCTAACTGAATTGTACTGAATGTAACTGAACAGAACTGAATGTAACTGAACAGAACTAGTGCATCTCTATCAGTGTTTATTTCCAATAACCATTTGCATAAAAAAAGAAGTTGAACCCTTAATTAACGGAACTTGTTTACCATAACTGCAATTCAAATTCTCTCTCTATCTCTGTGCTTATATTAAATATCTCTGCATGGTCCATTTGTGTTTTGATTAATTAATCATATCATACTTATAAGATCGTTTCCGAACCTATGATCATATGTATTGCCCCAGGTCATATAGTCATATGCTTAAGTAAATCACTCTAGGGGTATCTAATCCCTAAAGGAGATTTGTAGCACCTGTTGACCATGACTAGCCATACATCACATAGTATATCTACTTTACATAGTAAAGTACACCACCTCACAACATGAGGATATTCGTAGGACTACACAAGCCTACTATCCACCTCAATCATATGAGGGTATTCGTAGGATTACACAAGTCTACTGTCTTGATACTACAAGACTGGAGAATGACTCTCGATGCTATAATCTCAACACTCCCTCTCAGCGAGGGAGACATTCTCTACCATACCAAGCTTATCTCGAAAGTGTCTAAACTTCGTCACAGATAGAGGCTTTGTCATCACATCTGCAATCTGCTCCTCAGTAGATACATACTAAAGTTTTACCATACCTTTCTGGACCATGTCTCAAATGAAGTGATACTTCATTTCTTTTAGTTTCGACTTGTCATGAAACACAGGATTCTCGGAAAGTTTTATACAACTTTGGTTGTCACACCTGATCACTGTAGGTTCTAGCTTTACACTGAGTAATCCTCCAAGTAGCTTTCTTAGCCACACTGCTTCTCTGCAAGCAGTACTAGCAGCAATGTACTCATCCTCTGATGCGCTTTGGGCAATTGAGCCCTGCTTTCTGCTGGACCAAGAAATCATAACAGAACCCAAGCTTAAACAGTATCCGAAAGTGCTCTTCCGATCAACAATGTTGCCACCCCAATCAGAATCAGTATATCCAAGCAATAAAACTCCTCCATTGGAGGCAGACCTGAGTCCACAAGCAATTGTACCGCAGAGGTACCTCAAGATGTGCTTACCTGCAACCTAATGTCTATGTCTAGGAATAGTCATGAACTGACTCAAGATGCTAACTGCATAGCAAATGTCTGGCCTTGAGTGTACCAAGTACATCAACGAGCCAATCAACTATCTGTATAATGTGGGGTCCACTGGATCCGATCCAATCTCAGTCTCATGGAGTTTCCTCAAATTGGAATCCATCGGAGTGTTTATGGATTTACAATCCACCATGCCAAATCTTCGCAAGATGTCCACTATGTACTTCCCTTGAGATAGAAATATCTCATCATTCCTCTGCCAAATCTCAAGACCAAGGAAGTAGTGCATAAAACCTAAGTCTTTCATCTCAAACTCTAAGGTAAGCTCCCTCTTACACTCGGCAATCAATTTTTCCTCTCCAGTGAGGAAAAGATCATCAACATATAGAATCCGTATCAGAGATAGGTTCTCCACTACTTTAAAGTACAAGTTGGAATCTGCATCACCTTTCAACAAACCCAGTTTCTGAAGGTAACTGTCTATTATGGCGTACCAAGCTCGCGGAGCTTGTTTTAACCCATACAGGGCTTTCTTCAACTTGCAAACATGGGAGTCCTTCCCACGTATCACAAAACCAGCAAGTTGCTCAATCTAAACTTTTTCCGCAATCTCACCATTGAGGAAGGCAGTCTTCACATATGGTGAAGCTTCCAACCTAATACTGATGCTAGTGAAATAATAGATCTGATAGTAGTATACCTGGCCACTGGAGCGAAAGTCTCCTCATAGTCAATGCCCTCTTTCTAAGAGAATCCTAGGGCAACAAATCTAGCTTTGAATTTGTCCACGCTGCCATCTGCAGCATGCTTTATCTTGTAAAGCCATCTGAAAGTAACAACTGACTTCCTCTCGAGTTAGGGAACAATATCCCAAACATCATTCTTCAGGATAGAATGATACTCCTCCGTCATAGAATCTTTCCATACTTGTTGCTCTGCAGCCTCTTCATATGATTAAGGCTTAGAGTCACTGATGTTGCTCATCAATGCAACATATCTTGAATATCTATCAACATGCATACGCTTTCTGGAAGTCCCCACTGGTGCTCCATGCTTCTCAGCATCTCTCAATATATCACGGCACCATGATGCCCTCCTCTTTGTAGGAGGTTCATTAACCAGTTCAACTGGTTCATCAATGACAGGTAACTCTGTAGGCTCTGCTGGATTCTCCCTCTGAATCTCAGAAGGGGAAGAATCATTCTCATGATTTTCCGAAGTAGGAATCTCAGTCTCATCTATCTCTGGATCACATTCAAGCTCTTTTGACCGCTTGAATGTTGCCTCCTAATGGAAAATCACATCCCAACTTACCTCAACATGTCTCTCACCAGGTACATAAATTCTGAAAGCTTTGGAGGTCTCACTGTAGCCAACAAAAGTTCCCCTCTTTCCAGAAGGTTCCATCTTGGTCCTCTTTTCTTTTGGAATGTGAATATACACTGGACATCCAAAAATCCGAAGATGTGATATGTCTGGTTTTTCACCAATGAACACCTCTTTAGGTGTTTTCTCATCAAGAACTGCATGCGGACTTATGTTCTGAATGTACATTGTTGTACTAGTAGCTTCTGCCCGTAAATAAGCAGAAATATCCTAATCATGTAACATGGCTTTTGCAACCTCACAAACAGTTATATTCTTTCTCTCTGCAACCCCATTCTGTTAATTCAAACTCTTCTCCATTATCAGACCTTAGGGCACGGATATGCCTACTTGTCTGGTTTTCTACTAAGGCTTTAAATTCTTGGAATTTACAGAAGGTTTCACTTTTGGCTTTCATGAAGTAAATCTAGGCCTTACGGGAGAAATCATCAATGAATAAAACATAGTAAAGGTACCCACTAAGGGGAGGGGTAGACATGGGTCCACACAGATCTGAATGTACTAAGTCAATGATGCCTTTAGATCTAGTATGGCTGCTATAGGAAATTTCTTTTTAACATTCTTTCCTAAAGAAAAACCTTGACAGATAGAATCATGAACAAAATCAAAACTAGGCATACCTTTCACCATTCGCTGTAAACTAGGAAGTGCTCTGAAGTGGAGATGTCCGAGTCTCCTATGCCAAAGCTCGCATGGGCTGATAGTATGATGTACCATGGCCGAAATAATCTCTCTTGGGACCTTGTAGAGTCCTCCTTCTCGAACTCTGAAAATAACAGCAGTATCAAGGTTCTAGTTCTTCGGCCATAAGTATACTTGATTCTCCATGAAGATCACACAAAAGCCTTTATCTTCAAGGTCAGAAACAGAAAGTAGATTTTTCTTCAATCCAGGAACATACAAAATGTCATCCATATGTAGCATGTCTCCTGAATTTAACTAGAATGATGTGGATCCAACTCCTAGGATTGGATATGTAGAATTGTCTCCCAATTCTACCATGCATGAGAATTGTTTCTCGTTTAGATTGGAGAGTGCACCCTTGTACCCTGACATGTGGTTGGAAGCACCACTGTCGATCAGCCATGTATCTTCTCCTGTGATGATGGAATCGGACAAAGCAGAGACAAGATAATACTCTCTTCTAGTCTCTTTCTCTTCAAGTGTAATCTTGTGCGAATTTTCTTCTACTGCAGTGGAGGCATCAAACTTTCCTTCATCCTTCTTCCTTTTCTTGCATTCTCTTGCAAGGTGACCTTTCTTTGCACAGTAGTAGCATTTAAACTTTGATTTTTCAAAGTTCTTTGTAATCTCTTTCTTCTTTGAATGAAAGTATTTCTTGGGAGCGAAAGGCTTCCTCTCTTTCTTAGTCCTAGCCATGAGAGCTAGATTCTCTTCTTTAGTGTGCACTGTTTTGTTCTGGATGCGCCCTTCTTCTTGAATGCAGTCATGCCAGAGTCTTTCGAAATTGGGTTGCTCTTCTCTTCCATTTACCGCAGCAAGAACGCCCTCCCATGAGGCAGGGAGCCCATCAATGGCGGTTTGAAGAAGATCATCCTCATCTGTCTCCACACCGATGCTTGCTAGTTGATCCTTCACTTGTGAAATCTTTGTGAAGAAAGATGCCACGGTCTCATCATTCTCCATCTTCATGCTGCGCAACTAGTTCTTCAAAGCCCTCTTTTGAGTAGGAGCCTTCTTCTCACAGAGATTCGTGAGTGCGTCAAAACACTCCTTTGTTGTCTTCAATGGAGTGATCACCGACATGAATTTGTCCTTCACAGAGTCATATATGATCCGCTTTGCCTTTTCTTGATTCTTTTTGCAATTTGTCCTTCCTGCATTTGTAGTGGGCTCTTCGATCACAGAGGTCACAAAAGAGTCTAGATCATGCTCTTCTAGAATATTGAACACCCTTGCCTTCCATGTATTGAAGTTAGATGTTCCTTCGAGTCTATCTTCTGGTCGGACTGATATAGAAGCCATTGCTTCACGCTCTTGCTCAATGCTTCAAGATCTGGGAAGGCTTAGTGTTTGCACAAAACTAAGCTTATTCACGCCCTTGCACTGATACCATGTTAGTGATTGAGCAAAATATGAAGAAACTTGAACTTTAAAACTTTTATCCATAATAATAGTGCATATAAATCACATCAATAATTCAAAGATATAAATCAAACCATAGAACTCAGGATATACCCTGGGAAAATCCTCCACTGATTCGGGGGATGAAAAACCCAACAAACGATCTTCGAGTATGATAGATTAGTAGCCGAGAATGATTACAACACAATTGCAGATTGCTTTCACCCAGAGCACCAAAGAGAGGAGATCGAATGGAACACTGTATCTAACTTGCCAAGTGCATAGCACTTTAATAACAAGTCAAATTAGGTTTTACAACAAAAATAGAATGGTTGCATGTAGCAACAACTTGTTAACACTTAGAACATTGATCCATCTTTAATCATGCACCCCATACTAATCAGGTGTCAAGCCGGCACTCCATAATTATTTTCCACATGAAGATATGCGCCTTCCATTAATTAACTAACCCTAACTGAGTAGTTAACTGAGTTGAACTGAATGTAACTAAGTTGAACTGAATGTAACAGAGTTGAACTGAATGTAACTAAACAAAACTGAATGGAACTGAACAGAACTAGTGCATCTCCATCAGTGTTTATTTCCAATAACCATTTGCATAAATTAAGGAGTTGAACCCTTAATTAACTGAACTTGTTTACCATAACTGCAATTCAAATTCTCTCTCTATTTCTGTGCTTATATTAAATAGCTTTGCATGGTCCATGTGTGTTTTCATTAATTAATCATATCATACTCATAAGATCGTTTCCGAACCTATAATCATATGTATTGCCCTAGGTCATATAGTCATATGCTAAAGTAAATCACTCTAGGGGTAGCTAATCCCTAAAGGAGACTTGTAGCACCTATTGACCATGACTAGCCATACATCACATAGTATATCTACTTTACATAGTAAAGTACACCACCTCACAACATGAGGATATTCGTAGGACTACACAAGCCTACTGTCTTGATATTACAAGACTGGAGAATGACTCCCGATGCTGTAATCTCAACACATTTTGGGCAATAAATCATGTCTAGGAGGATGGGGCTTGCCCTCGCTATCTCACATTCTTTACATAGTATCATTCTGGGCCATGGCTCCGAACCAAACAAGATGAGTGTCCAAATCACTGTTTTTCTCAGGAAAACGTTGATTGGATCATGTTCGATGTATGCTCCCAATGCTAACTCAGATAGAGCTGCCCTTTGGAACTGGTTGGTGTCCTCTTTGTCAAGACGCATATTTAGTGGTGTGAGGTGAATTCAACATGGTTGAATGGGTTCAAGATAGGGAAAGAGTTCGAGCCTAAGTTGCACTGAAACGGATACGGGAACGGATACAAATACGGGGAGAGAATCGGATACGAAAAATTTTGAAAAATGTCGGATACGATACGGCAAGGAAACGACAGCAGTCTTATATATATATATATAAAATATATATATAGATAAGGCCATGAGACATACATACTTTAGATTACCATTCATCAATTAGATTTAAAGGTAGTCATGTCATTTATAACAATTAAAATTAGCAAACTCAAAGATTGTCATAAACAATATTCTTCTATCTCAAGTGCCATAGATAAGTCACCCATTGGCAAACATTTAAACAAGAACATGTCAACTACTTCTAAACATCGATTTCAAACCCTAAAAATACTTGATGGATGTATCCAAATGTTACCATCTAACAAATATTACTTTGATTGCACCTCTAGAAAACTGTTGAAATTTGTGATTAAACACAAATTTTTATATAAGCCAGAGACTCAACTATGTTGTATTTGGGTTGGTCCACTCACAGATGAGACAATCAACTAGGCAAGTGAGAGTCAATTGACAAACCGACTGGTTCAAAAAGTCACTAACCGACTGGATCATAGAGTGCCTAAATTCATAGGATCGTCTATGATTGGCAACCGACTTGGATATTCAAATTTGACATAATCAACCATGTTTTAAAGGGATTAATTAAGCACTCAAGTATAAATAAGTGAGCTCATGTTTTAGTGGAACTTAGGGGTGAATGTAATGACATGCAATATTGCACTCTATGCCATAATACCATCTCTAGACACCAATGAGTTCCTTTGGATATGTTGTTTACGTTTTACGGTTTATACTAATAAAAATGCTTGAAATAAGATTAAAATATCACATGCATATCGGTTGGAGTATCGATACAACCGCCACATGGTATAACCACCGCACCTCTAGGAATATAAACAAGTGGACTAACCGCCACACTTAGAGATAGGGCCTTGTGTTAGATTTCAAATGTTCATCAACATCTGCAGGTTTTGGTGTAACGACAAACCTTACATGGTCTCAGAGCATAGGTCTCAGGTTCAATTTCCCCGAGCTACGTCGGAGGCGGGGTGATGGAGTATCAATACAACCTCCACATGGCATAACCACCGCACCTCTGGGAATATAAAACAAGTGGACTAACCGCCACTCCTAGTGATAGGGCCTTGTGTTGGGTTTCAAATGTTCATCAACATCTGCAGGTTTTGGTGTAAAGGCAAACCTTACAATATCATATGGAGAACTAGCTAAACGACGCACCATCATAATTCTCTCCATGACATAAGGATAGGGATATGAGTGTACTAGCAATGGAGTAAATAAGGCCATAGGTCAAGGGTTCATGCTAATTCAAAAAGGAAAAGAAGAAAACTGAAAATTGTTAGAAGATTATTGGAAATATGTGTTGGTTTAAGTAACCCTTTATAAATGTAGTGTTGGAACTTGTGCAACATCAAAAGTTATTTGTATTGTACCTCCTACGAGAGATTATACTAATGTAACTACTCATGTAAAACCTAGACACATTAACTATTTACCCTGGGGAAAGATCAAAAAAGAAAAAGAATAAAAATAAATTTAATTTGTATTTCCCCAAGGTAGGTCAGCCCCACTCGAACTGGCAAGTTGGCCCCAGTGATTTTCCACATGGAAAATCAGTATAAATAGGAGACACCCCTCCTCATTATGACACATTCACAGCAACTCACTCGACAGAAAGGTGCGCTACTGCAGTCTAGGAGAGTATATTTCTGGGGTTATATCTGCGAGAGATATTTTCTCTCTGTCTCTTCTTCTCTTTGTTCTCAGAAATTATTATCTGTATATGAAGGTTCGTTGGGTTTTTCCCGATTGGGTTTCCCAGGATAAATTCTTGTGTTATTTGTTTTTGTGCTTTGTTTTTCTTCTAGAGATACTTTTATTTATTTGCAAATAAGATATATTGCTATAATCTTGTAAAAACTAACATAGTATCAGAGCAATTCTAGAAGAGACCATTGCTGAAAGCTAGGGTTTGACATTCCAAGGACTTCTCTCATCTCAGTTTCAGGAAAAGAGCTCTGGAAACCTTGCTCTAGGGGAGGCACATCTTTGGTGAAAGAAAATCCAAATTGCGAGAAGTTTCGGTTTTGACCTAATTCCACTATTGTAGAAATTAGGGTTTCAAGTTTCGTGCTAATCAAGCCACTACCTTGGCTCAACTTCACCTCTCCTCAAGTCACCTTGACAAGGCGCATCTATCTGTGTGGTTAGTTTCTTCAAATTCAAAATTTCATTTTTGACATAACTCTTATTAGGGTTCCTGGTTCAGATCTGCAGACAAGATGATTGGAATGAAGGTTGAAGATCGTCTTAATGGGGCTACCAACTTCATATCCTGGAAGCCTAAGGTTCTTCTCATTCTAGAAGAACATGATATCTTAAAATTTGTCAATGAAAAAGTTCCAGAACCAGAAGCAAAAAAAGCCAACTCTTCGTGGAGGAAGGGTGATGCAAAAGCAAGGACTCTGGCAGACTCAGCCAAAGACCACTTGGTTCCGCAAATCTCAAAAAAGGCGACAACTAGAAAAATGTTCAAAACCTTGAAGAAGTTATTTGAACACAGTAGCATCAATGTGACTCTCACATTGAGGAACAAACTGTCGAATATGAAGATGACTAAGTCCAAAAACATTGCCTCATACTTCATGAGGATCACCGAATTATGAGACAAGCTAAGGTCCAATGGAGACAACCTTGAAGAGAAGGAGCTTGTCATGACCACCCTAAACGGTCTTCCACCATCTTGGGAGTCTTTCATCCAAACCATAAGTGCTCGAACCAAGTTGCCCAAATTCGACAAGCTATGGTTAGACTGCACTCAGGAAGAAACCAAGATTGCAGCAAGGCAAAGACTCCATGGTTCTCAAGTTGAGGAGAATCAAGCCTTCATCACTCATGCGAAGAAAGGCACAGGAAAAGAGAGGAAGTTTCATAAACATAAGTCCCAAGCTAGGAGACCAAGTTCTTCTCCAGATCATAAGGAAAAGAAGAAAGACCTATCACGCATACAATGCTACAAGTGTAAGAAATATGGTCACTATGCAAGCCAGTGTAACAGTTTAAGCAAGAGGAAGCATGAAGCTTCAACAACTGATGTGGAAGATGGTACGGTTCCCACCACTAGTGATACATGGCTCATAGATAGTGGGGCTTCCAAGCATATGACTAGTTATAAAGAAAACCTTATAGAACTAGTTGAGAAAGAATCCCATCTCTGTGGTATACTTGGAGATGATGCCAACTACACTATGAAAGGATTGGATCTACCTCTCTTCAGTTAGAACCAAATGACTTATTACATCTTAATGATGTGTTATATGTACCTGGTATGAAAAGATACCTTGTCTCCATCTCCACTTCAGAAGACAAGGGATATAGAGTGACATTTGCTGATGGAAAGGTGCTAGCATTGCATAAAGATTCTAGCATGAACACAACAAAAGTGATTGGTATAAGGAAGCAAATCCTGTATCGCCTAACCACTCTACCAGCTCAAGCATTAGTCCATGATTCCACTAACATCAATGAGCTATGGCATAGTAGACTAGCTCATCTAAACTATCAATTCTTCCAGCTTTAAGGAACATGGTGACAGGTCTACCAATGCTCCATGTAGACCATGATGGTGTATGTAGAGGATGTGCACTTGGTAAGAATACCAAGGATTCATTTCCAAAAAGTGAAAACAGATCCAAGGGAATATTGGATCTAATCCACTCTAACTTGTGTGGACCCATGACAGTAACCTCACTGGGTGGTTACAGCCACTATGTAACATTTATTGATAACCACTCACGAAAGACGTGGATATACTTCCTCAAGACAAAGGAATCTGAGGAAGTACTAAGTAAATTCAAGGAATTCAAAGCACGAGTCAAGAATCTGTCAGGAAGAAACATTAAGATCTTGAGATCAGATAATGGTGGAAAATATACCTCTACAGAGTTTAATGATTTCTACAAAGAAGCAGGAATTAAGAGGGAGCTTACAGTTCCCTACAACCCTCAACAAAATGGGGTTGCAGAAAGAAAGAATCGAACAATTGTGGAGGCAGCCAAAGCCATGATGCATGACCAGAGTCTACCAATGTTCTTGTGGGCAGAAGCATCTATGACAGATGTTTATGTTGAAAACAGATGCCCTCACAAAATCTTGAAGAATATGACTCTTGAAGAAGCCTTCACAAGAGTAAAGCCAGAAGTAGGCCACCTTCGTATCTTTGGTTGTCCAGTCTACATTCATGTGCCCAAGGATAAAAGGTCAAACTAAGAACCTTCAAGAAAGAAGGGAACATTCCTGGGATATAGTGAGTCTTCAAAGGCTTGCAGAATATACATCCCAAGATCGAGGAAAATTGAAGTCACTCAGGATGTGACCTTTGATCCAAAGCCATGATGCATGACCAGAGTCTACCAATGTTCTTGTGGGAAGAAGCATCTATGACAGATGTTTATGTTGAAAACAGATGCCCTCATAAAATCTTGAAGAATATGACTCTGAAAGAAGCCTTCACAAGAGTAAAGCCAGAAGTAGGCCACCTTCGTATCTTTGGTTGTCCAGTCTACATTCATGTGCCCAAGGATAAAAGGTCAAACTAAGAACCTTCAAGAAAGAAGGGAACATTCCTGGGATATAGTGAGTCTTCAAAGGCTTGCAGAATATACATCCCAAGATCGAGGAAAATTGAAGTCACTCAGGATGTGACCTTTGATCCAAAGCCATGATGCATGACCAGAGTCTACCAATGTTCTTGTGGGAAGAAGCATCTATGACAGATGTTTATGTTGAAAACAGATGCCCTCATAAAATCTTGAAGAATATGACTCTGAAAGAAGCCTTCACAAGAGTAAAGCCAGAAGTAGGCCACCTTCGTATCTTTGGTTGTCCAGTCTACATTCATGTGCCCAAGGATAAAAGGTCAAACTAAGAACCTTCAGGAAAGAAGGGAACATTCTTGGGATATAGTGAGTCTTCAAAGGCTTGCAGAATATACATCCCAGGATCGAGGAAAATCGAAGTCAGTCGGGATGTGACCTTTGAAGAAGAGATGGCTATCCGAAAAGGGAGAGGATCTGATATGGAGATCGATGACGATGAAGAGATGAGATCATCCCCCCCTCCAGAAATTAAGAGGGAGTCTGAAGAAAGGAATGAATCAATCGATCCCATTAATCCAATTAAGCTAGATGATTCTCCCACAGATATGGCAGCAAGTCGAAAAAGACCTAGATGGGCTCAACATACATTGCAGGATGCAAAAGGGCACGAAACTCTACATCGAATCCACCGAGAAAGCAAAAGACCTCAGAGGTTCTCGAGTTATATAGCATTGATGAGTCACATCATTGACTCAGAACCTACCACATACGAAGAAGCATCAAACACCAAGTTCGAAAGGATGCCATGACGGAGGAGTTGCAGTCCATCATGAAGAATGAAGTATGGGAGGTTGTACGGACACCTAAGGCAAAGTCAATAGTGACCTCCAAATAGATTTTCAAGATTAAACACAAAGCAGATGGTAGCGTGGAGTGTTGAATTTTCAGCATTAGCATAAACTTTATAAATTTGCAGATAAACATAAATAGATCAGCAGTGCAGTAGAAACACATTCAGCACATTAGCACACATGGACACAATATTTTTCACTGGGGAAACCTTCAAAGGAAAAAAACCCCAAAAGCATTAATAGCTCATCTCGTAAATGAGATGGCTTAAGAAATTCTTCAAAAAGTTTCTCAAATCCAAATCTGGATTTTGACCACAGTAACTGTAAAATTCATCAGTAAAAATTAAACTGATAATTTTACCCACAATTTCTAGAATTACAGAAAATTACCCATTTAGGGTTTTCTCAAAAAAACTGAGATTTTCTCTCTCCCACCTGAAAATATCAGACTGCTGAAAACTGCCTGAAAATATCAGACTGTCTGAAAACTGCCCAAAAATATCAGCCTTCTGAAAACTGCCCGAAATTATTAGATTGTCTAAAAACTGCCTGAAGATATCAGACTGCTAAAAACTGCCTGAAAATATTAGACTGTCTGAAAACTACCCAAAAATATCAGCCTACTGAAAATTGCCTAAAAATATCAGACTGCTGAAAACTGCCTAAAAATATCAGACTATCTGAAAACTGCGCAAAAATATCAGCGTGCTGAAAACTGCCTAAAAATATCAGACTGTCTGAAAACTGTTTGAAAATATCAAACTGCTGAAAATTGCCCAAAAATATCAGACTGCTGAAATCTGCCCAAAAAATGGAATGCTAAAGATCGCTGTGCAAAAATGCTGAAGATGGACGTTGCTGATAAAACCCTAGCTGAGGGTTTGAACATAAGATAGTCTTCTTCTCCTGTGAGAGCAAAAATGTGTGTAACAAATGAGAAGGCTTGATCTTCTTTTATAGCCTTTGTTCACTTCTATGTGGATTGTTCACTTCTATGTGGACAAGATTAGGAAAAATAAAAATAATAGTATTTTTATTCTTTCCCTAATTTCACTTTCACTTTTACCAAAAAAAAGTACTTTTATTTTTCCTTTGACTTTTATAAGAAGTCCTTCTTTAATTAAGAAAAATAAAAATAATAATATTTTTATTATTTTCCTAATTTCACTTTCACT
>LPNX010786375.1:269508-291630 GCA_001517045.1 Pseudotsuga menziesii
CTCCAAGAGAATGGCTACTCATAACTAAGCTGAGTCGACCAGTCCCAGACTGGTCTACATCGTGGTCTCGGATCAGATGTCTACTCAACACAAGGTTGACTCTACCCAGGACAGATCTAGGTTTATATCATGGTCCCAGACCAAATATCTACCATTCAACAGAATGGTCACTCAACACTGGGTTGAGTCTTCACCGTGGTCCCAGACCAGGTGGTCCCATTCTCCGAAGAGAAGGGCTCTCGATGCTGCTCAGAAAATCAACACTCCCTCTCAGCGAGAGAGGCATTCTCTGCCACACCAAGCTTGTCACGAAAGTACACAAACTTTGATGCTGTCAGAGGCTTGGTCAAGATATCTGCAATCTGTTCATCTGTACGAATGTACTGCAACTTCAGAGCACCTCTCTGCACTAGGTCTCTAATGAAATGATACCTCATTTCAATGTGTTTCGATCTGTCATGAAACACTGAATTCTCTGAAAGCTTTATGCAACTTTGATTATCGCAATGGATGATCGTTGAGTCAAGTTTTCCCTCGAACAGATCAGATAACAACTTTCTGAGCCAAACTGCTTCCTTGTAGGCATTGCTTGCAGCAATACACTCTACCTCAGCTGTACTTTGAGTTGTGGAACCCTACTTCCTGCTGGACCAAGAGATCATTGCTGATTCCATACTGAAGCAATAACCAGAGGTACTTTTTCGGTCAACTGCACTGCCAGCCCAATCTGAATCTGAATATCCAAATAACAATACTCCATTGCTGGAAGTATACCTAAGCCCATAAGTGATAGTCCCTTGCACATATTTGAGTACATGTTTGGCGGCTTCCAAGTGTATGTGCTTTGGATCTGCCATCAACTGACTCAATGCATTCACTGTGTAGCAGATGTCTGGTCTCGTATGCACGAGATACATCAGGGAACGAATGAGCTGTCTATATAGAGTAGAGTCCACATTCTGTGAACTAGAGGCTGAGTCCCACAACTTTGTCAAGTTGGTAGTCATTGGTACGCTCATGGACTTGCAATCCTACATCCCATATCTCTGCAAGATATCCATTGCATATTTTTCTTGTGTCAGGAAGATCTCACTTGGCTTTTGCCAGACTTCTAAGCCAAAGAAGTAATGCATCATTCCGAGATCTTTCATCTCGAATTCAGTGGTAATCTCCCTCTTACACTGGTCTATCAACTATTCATCACCTGTAAGAAAAAAGTCATGTACATATAGAACAAGTATCAAGACATGATTATGAACAACTTTGAAGTACAAGTTAGAATCGGCTATACTTTTGGAGAACCCCAAGCTATGGAGAAATCCATCCATCCTGGCATACCAGACTCTCGGAGCCTGTTTTAGTCCATACAAGGCTTTCTTCAATTTACATACATGGGTCTTCTTTCCATGAGTAACAAAGCCTTCAAGTTGTTCAATCTAAACCTCTTCCTCAATCTTACCATTGAGAAAGGCTGTCTTTACATCCATCTAATGTAACTTCCATCCGAATACTGCAGCAAGTGAGATGATAGTTCTGATGGTAGTGTACCTGGCAACAGGTGCAAATGTCTCATGATAGTCAATGCCTTCTTTCTGAGTGAAGCCACGAGCTACGAATCTGGCTTTATACTTCTCCACACTGCCATCTGTAGCATGCTTGATCTTATAAAGCCATCTGGAAGTCACTACTGACTTTCTTGTAGGTCTGGGAACAACTTTCCAAACATCACTCTTCATGATTGACTTATACTCTTCAATCATGGCATCAACCCATACCTGTTTACTTGCTGCTTCTTCGTACGATGAAGGTTCTGAACTGATAAGCTGACTCATAAGACTAGAGTACTTCTTTGGCCTTATGCTTTCTCTGAAAGTCCCTGGAGGAGCTTTATGCTTCTCGGCTTCTTGTACCGTTTCTCGGCACCAAGCAGGTCTCCTTTTGGAAGGAGGAACTTCAAGTAGTTCTTCTAGTGGACTTTCAATGTTCTTAGGAACATCTGGAGTTTGATCATCAAACTCTTCCTCCCTCTGAATTTCTGAATCTAGAAACTCAAGTGGAGGAATTGCATCTTCCAGTGAAAGCTCTAGTGTTTTACGAAACACGGCTTCCTCGTGGAAGATCACATCTCTGCTGACCTCAATGTACCTCTATCCAAGTATATATACTCGATAAGCCTTCGAGCAATCACTGTACCCAACAAATAAGCCTTTCTTACCGGAAGGCTCTAACTTGGCCCTCTTTTCTTTTGGCATGTGAACATACACAGGAGTGCCAAATATCCTCATGTGATCAACTGCAAGTTTCTCCTTGGTGAAGACTTCTTCTGGAGTCTTCTCACCCAAGATAGCATGAGGGCTTTTGTTCTGGATGTACACTGCAGTTCCAGTAGCTACAACCCATAAAGACAAAGGAAGATCTAGATCAGTGATCATGGCTTTAGCAGCCTCACAGATCGTTCTATTCTTCCTTTCTGCAACCCCATTCTGCTGGGGGTTGTAAGGCACTGTCAGCTCTTTCTTGATTCCTGCTTCTCGACAAAAATCATCAAACTCATTAGATTCATACTCACCTCCGTTATCTGATCTCAAGATACGAATGTGCCTGCCAGTCTGATTTTCAATCAGTGTCTTGAACTCTTTGAACTTGTCAAAGGTTTCACTCTTGGCCTTAAGGAAGTAAATCCAAGACTTTCGAGAGTAGTCATCAATAAACAAGACATAATATAAACACCCACTCAAGGAGGGTGAAGACATGGGCCCAAAAATGTTAGAATGAATCAAATCCAAAATGCCTTTAGATCTACTCTTACTTCTGGGAAAGGATTTCTTAGTGTTCTTACCTAGAGCACATCCTTTGCAAATTCCTTCATGCTTTGGAGAAACTTCTGGCATACATGTGACCATCTTCTGCAATCCTGGGAGAGCTGTGTAGTGAAGGTGTCCAAACCTTCTATGCCAAAGTTCACAAGGATCAACTGTGAGATGTACCAAAGCATGAGTGGAAACTTTGGAGGCCTTGTAGAGGTCTCCCTCTCGAACCCCAATCTGAACTGCTGAGTCTAGATCTGTGTCTTTTGCCCATAAAAAGACCTTTTTGTCCATAAAGAGGACTCTGTGGCCCTTGTCTTCTAAACCAGCAACAGATAAAAGATTCTTCTTTAACCCAGGAACATAAAGAATATCATCAATATGAAGAACCGTACCTGAGTCAAGTTGAAGTGAAGTTGAGCCAACTCCTTCAATCTTGTAAGTGGAGTCATCTCCAAGTTCTACCTAGTGGTGAACTTCTTCTTTCTGTAACTGGTAACGGTACCACGGTTACCTGTCATGTGCCTGGAGGCACCACTGTCCACCAACCAAGAAGTGGAGCAAGCTGAGAAAGAACCAGTTAGAGCAGAAATCAAATAGTACTCTCTTGTAGGCTCATCCATTTTATTAGCCTTGGTTTTCTTCTTCTTCTTTGGTTCTTCATCTTCTTCTTCCTCTGCTTCTGCAGTAGATGCTTGAAACCTTCTCTTGGGTTTCTTCTTGTTCTGCCTGCAGTCTCTAGCATAATGTCCAAACTTGTGACAAGTATAACATTCAATCTTGGACATGACAAAAAACTTACCCTGAGGTTTCTTACCCTTCTTCTACTGAGGGAAAGGCTTCTTGAACTTCTTGGTCTTTGCTGCAAGTGCAAGGTTATCCTGCTTGATTACCTTGTCGGTGTTCTTTGCTTCTTCTTGTATGCAATCATGCCAAAGCCTTTCAAAGGTTGGCTGATTTTCTCGTCCACAGACATATGCCATGAAGGTTTCCCAAGAGCTTGGGAGACCATCAACTACTGTTTGTACAAGATCATCATCATCAACAGTAACACCAATAGCAAGGTGTTGATCTCTTACTTGTTTGATCTTGGTGAAGAAGAAACCAGCACTTTCATCTTTGTTCAGCTTCAAAGTTCGTAGCCTCTTCTTTAAGACTCTCTTTTGACTGGGAGCCTTCTTTTCATAGAGGTTTACCAATGTATCATAGCATTCTTTAGCAGTCTTCAAGGATGTGATGTTAGGCATCAATTCTTCTTTGATAGAATCATAAATAACTCTTCTAGCCTTACCTTGCTTCCTCTTGTAGGCAAGCCTACCAGCGTTTGTAGTTGGCTCTTCTGTGACATTAAGAACAATGTCATCCAAGTCATTCTCATCAAGAATGGCTGTCAACCTGGCCTTCCAGGAATTGAAGTTTGCTGAACCAGAGAGCTTCTCTTCCAGTTCGAAACCAATGGTAGCCATCTCTGTCACTTATCCAAATGTTAGATCTGCAAATCTTACTCCAAGATCTAGTGAGAAACAACAGCAGTATCCCTTTCCTGTGTTTTCACATGCTAAGCTTTGATACCATGTTGAATTTTCAGCATTAGCATAAACTTTATAAATTTGCAGATAAACATAAATAGATCAGCAGTGCAGTAGAAACACATTCAGCACATTAGCACACATGGACACAATATTTTTCACTGAGGAAACCTTCAAAGGACAAAAACCCCAAAAGCATTAATAGCTCATCTCGTAAATGAGATGGCTTAAGAAATTCTTCAAAAAGTTCCTCAAATCCAGATCTGGATTTCGACCACAGTAACTATAAAATTCATCAGTAAAAATTAAACTAATAATTTTACCCACAATTTCCAGAATTACAGAAAATTACCAATTTAGGGCTTTCTCAGAAAAACTGAGATTTTCTCTCTCCTACCTAAAAATATCAGACTGCTGAAAATTGCCTGAAAATATCAAACTGCCTTAAAATATCAGACTGTCTGAAAACTGCCCAAAAATATCAGCCTGCTGAAAACTGCCCGAAAATATTAGACTATCTAAAACTCCCTGAAAAATATCAGACTGCTGAAAACTACCTGAAAATATCAGCCTGTCTGAAAACTGCCTGAAAATATCAAATTACCGAAAACTGCCTAAAAATATCAGACTACTGAACACTGCCCAAAAATATCAGCGTGCTGAAAATTGCCCGAAAATATCAGACTGTTTGAAAACTATCTGAAAATATCAAACTGCTGAAAATTGCCCGAAAATATTAGACTGCTGAAATCTGCCCAAAAAATGGAATGTTGAAGATAGCTTTGCAAAAATGCTGAAGATGGACTTTACTGATAAAACCCTAGCTGAAGGTTTGAACATAAGATAGTCTTCTTCTCCTATGAGAGCAAAAGTGTGTGTAACAAATGAGAAGGCTTGATCTTCTTTTATAGCCTTTGTTCACCTCTAAGTGGACAAGATTAGGAAAAATAAAAATAATAATATTTTTATTCTTTCCCTAATTTCACTTTCACTTTTACCAAAAAACGGTCCTTTTATTTTTCCTTTGACTTTTATAAGAAGTTCTTCTTTAATTAAGAAAAATAAAAATAATAATATTTTTATTCTTTTCCTAATTTCACTTTCACTTTTACCAAAAAAGTACTTTTATTGTTTTTTCCTTGACTTTTATAAGAAGTCCTTTAATTTTGTTTTCCACCCGTGGTCTTTTTAGGTGGACAAGATTATGTTGAAATACTGAGAGGGGGGGTGAATCAGTATTTGCCAATTATTAAAAATTCTGATCAAGAGCAAGTTGCTAATCACCAATCATAGCAGCATATCATCAACAATCATGAAAAATAACAAGATGCACAGTACTCAAGATTTTTACGTGGAAACCCAAGTCCTGGGGGTAAAACCACGGAAGCCTTTTTAATAATAGTTGTCCAGAAATAACTGGATGAAAAGAACAACTGTCTTATTATATAGACTTCAATTTTTCAGCTTCAACTGAAAGGAGGCTACGACCCCCTGTTTTACAGGCTGCAACCTGAAGGAAGCTACCACTCCCTAGTTTTCCGGCTTCTACCGGAAGGAGGCTACGACCTCCTTTCCTTGCCCCGTCCTGCCACCCTGATAAGAAAAATATTGCCGAACCTGTAGACCTGTCAAATACCAAAACCTGTACTCTCTACTGATGTGCCGAACCTGTGGACCTGTCAAATATCAAAACCTGAACTCTCTGCCGATAACCACTGCACTTTGATCACTGCCAAACTATCACGTCAATTCTCTGCTCATGTCATCACGGTCATGCTGAACAAGCTATCACTTCAAACTGCTGTCTAGTATACTGTAATATGGTTCAGCGAACATAAGAAAAAAGGGAAATCTCTGCTGCAAAAGAACCTCTTACTGCTGCCACTTGAATGCATCAACATTATAAGATCACAACATAGAGTGTATCGTGAAGCATGTATGTAGTGTAGGCATCATAAACATCGAGTAAATTCATAAATATTGCCACATCATGACTAAGCATTCATATTATTACTGCTATATCATCACATATCAATATACCATCATATTACACAATCATGTACGTTACTATACAAATGCATAACACTGTATATACTGCTGTATACATACCTCTGACTGTGGGTGATGAGAAAAATGGACTGTGAACATACCTTAGACTAGAGCTGTGTATATAACTTGTAGAAGAAGACCTCATACCTTGGGCAGCTATGGCGGACCTGTTTGCACACCCTACTACAGAATCTGGGTAGTGTTCAAGCTAACACTTTCGCAATTCTATGGCACACGTCTTCAATATGTTGCTACAGAAACTGCTCTTCTGTTTAGATCATGCATTATAATCAGAGAATGGTATTCAGATTGCTACAGGGTTGTCTTGGCTCCTCTAATGCACCCCATTGTTACTGACAGCCGCCAATATACACATTGAAGCTATCATGACTACACCCTGTAGATGATGACACCCACTGGAGATCTTGATCTTTAATCAGAGAATATGTTCTCAATGTAGTATGCAGCAGTAGTTGTCTCGCTTCTTATTATGAAAGAAACTTTGCCTTCACTATAACTGCAACCATCTCAAGTGTTTGAACCCACTCTTCTTAAGTCTCCACCCACAATAAAGATTTCACGCTGAGTTACTCTTGTTGGTCCGTCCTCTACTCAAAGGTGAACTGTGAGTGTACTGCGCCCTTCCTACAGAGAATGATCTCTCCTGGACTGAGTCCTCGCTGAAAAACCCAGACAACCAGTGAAGTGATAAAAACATGCCCAGCTCCTTGTCTAATTGAAATCTGAACTGTATGTTCGGCTTGTAGGGGACAGCCTACAAGAACAACTCTTGCACTCAGTCAGACTGCCCAGGATTAATTCATGGATGCTGTTGTGTACCCAGCAATGCTTAGAAGTTCCCACGGTGCTGATAAAATTATTTCCACGCTGATAAACAGAAATTTCCACGCTAAAAAAGTTCCCACGGTGCTGATAGAATTATTTCCACGCTGATAAACAGAAATTTCCACGCTAAAAGGGTTCCCACGGTGCTGATAGAATTATTTCCACGCTGAAAGGGTTCCCACGGTGCTGATAGAATTATTTCCACGCTGATTTTCCTTTTTGCAGACTTTGCTAAATGTAATTTCCAGCTAGTTCGTCAATCATCTTCTCTCGTGACAAAAATACATATGCGACTGAAATATGATAGAAGGTAATCCGATTTGATGGTTTTGAAGGGCTGCACTGACTGAAGTTTCTATCCTGTCACAACCTCTGCGATGATATCTGTTTTATTTCTTCAAACCCTCGAGCAGTTTCGATTCTGTCAAAACGTCTGCGATGATATCCGTTTTTGTTCAAACCTTCGAGCAGTTGATTAAGATACGGAAGGCATATATTCTCACCTTATCCTTTAAACCAAAAAAAATGTGGCTATATTTATATGAAGAATGAATGATCATTCCCTTATTTTGATGAATATATTTGTCATATTCGAATTAAACTTTTCCTTGAGATAATGAGTTATAAAAGAATATTTTAAATTTAAAAAAAATTTATTAAAATGTTTTATTTATTTAAAACTTTTTAATATTTGAATTTAGACTTTTCCATGTTTTATTGAATTAAAATTTTTATCTATTCAACTATTTTAAAATGTTTTATTTATTAAAACCCTCTTTTTTTTTTTTTAATATTTGATTCATTAACAAAACTTTTTAATTAAAAAATTTATTTATTAACCTTAATATTTTGATTAAACCAACTTGACCACTCTCCAGGAAGTTCAGGGTTTTTGCCATTGTCCCAAGGCCTCCAAGGGCTTCACACTTGGGCTTGGGCAAAGTCAAAAGGTCTCCTCTTGACATAGACAACCACAAAACAAACACTAACCCTTAGGGGCTCCACAAGGGGCACCAAGACTCAACCGTTGGCATCAATGACCAGGCACTGTTGGCATCAATGACAACTTAATCAACAGATTAGGAAAGATAAAAATAATAATATTTTTATTCTTTTCCTAGTTTCACTTTCACTATTACCAAAAAGGTACTTTTATTTTTTTCCTTTGACTTTTGACTTTGCCCTTTCACCAAGTGCCCCTGTGGTACCCTTTTTTTTTTTTTCAAAATTACATCATCATAAACCAAGAGAGTTATTAATGCTTTTATCTCACACACTATGTGACACCTAGATCTGGTGCTAGGGTAACTTAACCAAAGGTAGCTAATTCTTGGAGAAGCACACCAAGCCCATAGATCAAGGGTCAAAGTGCCACACACATGCCCGGACCCAGTCTAGGGCTTACAGTGTCTTCATTCTCCAAGAGAATGGCTACTCAGAACTAAGCTGAGACTACCAGTCCCAGACTGGTCTACATCGTGGTCTAGGACCAGATGTCTACTCAACACAAGGTTGAGTCTACCCAGGGCATATCTGGGTTTATATCATGGTCCCAGACCAGATATCTACCATTCAACAGAATGGTCACTCAACACTGGGTTGAGTCTTCACCGTGGTCTCGGACCAGGTGGTCCCATTCTCCGAAGAGAAGGGCTCTCGATGCTGCTCAGAAAATCAACATGGAGAAACACAAGGCCAGATTTGTTGCCAAAGGATTCTCTCAGAAAGAGGGAATTGACTATGACGAAACATTTGCTCCTATGGCTCGATATAATTCCATCAGAACCATCATTGTTATTGCTTCAGCTATGGGATGGAAGCTGCATCAGATGGATGTAAAGATTGCCTTCCTCAATGGTATTATCGAGGAAGAAGATTACATTGAACAACCAGAAGGGTTTATTGTCCATAAGAATGATTCTCACGTATGTAAACTAAGAAAGGCATTATACAAACTCAAGCAAGCACCTCATGCTTGGTATGGATGGATAGACAAATACCTGGTAAATTGGGATTCACCAAAAGCGTTGCAGGCCCCAATCTTTACTACAAGATTGAGGATAATGAGCCATTGATTTTGGTCTTGTACGTGGGCGACTTGTTTCTCACAGGAAATGAGAAACTAATTGGATGGTGTAAGAAGAAGCGTGCCTCTAAGTTTCAAATGAAGGACCTCGGATTGCTGCATTACTTCTTGGGATTAGAAGTATGGTAGAGGCAAGAGGAAATTTTCTTAAGTCAAGGAAAATACACCATTGATATCTTGAAGAGATTCAAGATGTTGGACTACAAGTCCATGGCTACCCTGATGGATGCAAACTTCAAGAAGTTGAAGGAGTCCACTTCAAATTCTGATATGATTGATTCCACCATGTATCGCCAGTTGATTGGCTCTCTGGTGTATCTGACAAACACTAGACTAGATATATGTTTTGCTGTGAACACCCTTAGCCAGTTTATGAGTGATCTGAGGCAAATTCATTGGGTTTCTGCAAAACATGTTCTCAAATACTTACGTGCATTACTTCTTGGGATTAGAAGTATGGTAGAGGCAAGAGGAAATTTTCCTAAGTCAAGGAAAATACACCATTGATATCTTGAAGAGATTCAAGATGTTGGACTACAAGTCCATGGCTACCCTGATGGATGCAAACTTCAAGAAGTTGAAGGAGTCCACTTCAAATTCTGATATGATTGATTCCACCATGTATCGCCAGTTGATTGGCTCTCTGGTGTATCTGACAAACACTAGACTAGATATATGTTTTGATGTGAACACCCTTAGCCAGTTTATGAGTGATCTGAGGCAAATTCATTGGGTTTCTGCAAAACATGTTCTCAAATACTTACGTGGCACTGTGTTATATGGTCTAAGATATGCTTTAGGATGTGATATAGTATTGCAAGGATTTTCTGACTCAGATTGGGTTGGTTATGTTGCAGATAGGAAGAATACTTCCAGATGTTGCTTCAGTTTGGGCTCTGCAGTAATCTCCTATTGTAGCAAAAAGCAGACCTCAGTAGCACTTAGCACCGCAGAGGACAAGTATAACGCTACCAGTACAGCAGCTCAAGAAGCAGTATGGCTTCGAAAACTCCTTGCGGGATTGTTTGGTCAAATTCCAAGACCAACTGTAATTCACTGTGATAATCAAAGTTGCATACAGATGACGATGAATCTTGTATCTCATGATAAATCGAAGCATATAGAGATCTGATATCACTACATTCGTGATATGGTGCAAAAAGGTGCAGTCGAGTTACAGTATGTCCCAACAGATGACTAAACTGCAGATATTCTTACCAAGCCTCTTCTAAGAACAAAGTTTGAATACTTTTGTAGAAGACTTGGAGTAGAAGAAAATGAATCCCTCATCGAGAGGGAAAGTTGAGACTGATATCTATGATGCCCTCACACACGTGCCTCTACTTGTTCTAGATCTCAGCTAGGTATGGGAGAAATCCCATCAGCATTGTGAGACGGGCAGGTAGCAAATAGCAGTATGCACAGTTGACCACTATACGTTCAAAATTCTCAATATGTTGCTTTGGAGGAATCCCACCAACTGTTGAGATGAATAGGCTATCGATGGTCGTGCACACAGGCGGCTTCTGCTCGACCATATTCTCAGCCAGGTATGGGAGGAATCCCATTGACATCTTCAGACGGGCAAGACATAGATGGTTGTGTGCACTGATGGCCACTACATGTTCAAATTCTCTATCTGGTGTTCTTTGTTCTCAGAAGTTATTATCTCGATATGAAGGTTTGCTGGGTTTTTTTCTTGATTGGATTTCCCAAGATAAATTCTTCTGTTATTTGTTTCTATGCTTTGTTTTTCTTCTAGAGATCCTTTTGTTTACTTGCAAATAAGATATACTACAATAATCTTGTAAAAACTAACATGTCGTATGCTATTTTGTATGGCTAAAGTTGTCCTTGTATCAATTTTGATATGCAAGTTGTTTTATCACATATGCAAGTCATTGGGGTTTATTTGAAACGAAGTTGTGAGGAATTGGCAAAAAAACTGATAAAACAAAAAAAAAAGTCATTGTACTTCTACACTAGGCTATGAAACTAACAGCATAGTAGACAAGCATTTGATACAATAAAATGTCCACAGATCAATGATTTTTTGAACCAATGGTAAGCCTCTATCAATTTTGGAAAATTACAATGAAACAAAATCCATGAGAAGTAAAACGTCAAATTACCATTCACCAATTTAGGATTAAGGTTTTGCTCTTGATTTATAAGCTGAGGCTTTATATCTAAGTTTTGAGGTCAACTTAGGGTTAGGGTTTTATAGTTTTCCTTTGGGGTTATTTTTTTTTTTTTTTCATGTCAAAAAATCATTATATCTAGTCAAAAACTTGCCTTGTAGCAACTGATACGTTTCAGAAAACCAAGATACTACTGGAAACATTTCAAGAAACGGCTAGAAACAGCCTGGAAACATTTCTGATTTTTGGATACAGCTTGGAAACGTTTCAGTATCATTTCCAAGCCGTATCCCCTTCGTTTCAGTTTCCGAAACGGGGAACGGCATTTCCCCTCCCCTTCCTAGACATTTCCTGTAACTTTGAGCATTTCAAGGAATGAAAAACTCTCCTAGAACCTGAACAAGCCATATCTTCTCTTTTTCTAATGGGATTGAAGTGTCGCAGTCCATATCTCCTCTTTTTATAATTGGGATCGAAGTGTCGCAGAGATGATAGTCCATATCTCCCTTTTCTTCTAATTGGGATCAAAGTGCCACAGAGAAGCCTTGTTCCTATTCTAGGAGAGGTTTTCATTCCTTGAAATGCTCAAACTCCTGCATCCATCGGTGTCATCTCGAACAAGATATTGGATGCCATCACTCCAAACCCTACAAAAAACACCATGTAACCCAACAAGCCACGTGCGTGTACTGTTGCAACCATCAACACTGCAACTAAGCTCAACACCTCTGCCATCATCTACATATCCATGGTAGCCACCTAAAAAAAATTTACTGCCCCCTGCCAAAGGCGTGCCCAAACTTTCCTGGGGAGTATTTTGGCAGGCCCTAGGGATTTTCTACCCTATTGAAACTTTTCCTGGGACTACTTCCCTACCCAAAAAAAATTTGGGGCACCTCTACCCCTACCCGAGGCTGTTATGTTGGGCTTTCCCTTCACCCGCTACCCTACCCAGATAGTCTTAGCGACTCTGCCTAAATGGGGGCTAACAGCTTACCTATTCCACACTATCACCTTCACGTGATCTCCCCTCTCGGTTGTTTGCTCTCTTAACTACTTGTCGCATTCTCACACTGGCAACTGTTGCAGCGCCTTTGCGATTTGCAATAATCAATCCATTAACAACTTCCATGGTCGTGTCCACCAACACAAGCCCCTACGTAGCTTTTTTCTGCTCACAACCTCCTTCACGCCTGCTGCAGTTCCAATCTCCCATGCCTTGCGGATTGCACTCTTACGGCAATGGCTCTCCACACCACCACTCAACCCGTTGCTGCTTTCACAATCTACACCTTGTGCATCCGTTCCCTTTTGCTACTACAGCTACGTCAAGCTCCACCACTCAGCATGCTCCATTCTATAAAGCCTGATTCCTGCTGCTGGATCACGATCCTCTACACAACCTATGCTCAGTTTCCTATTGACTATGGTTCCTGACAACAGTCCACAGCGCTGCATGTGCTACTCTACTCTCTCTCTACAGCCACGAGCCCGTGGAGCTCTTTCGCCTAGTTGCCAATCATAGCATTCCTCTGCAATATACTTACTCTTCCGACGACCGTGCTTCTCTACACCGTCACGGCTCTCTCTACTCCAGTGTCCACAAATCTTCTTCAGCCCCAACCAACTACTGATATGCAACATCCATGCCGCCACTGCTACCTCCGTTGACGCCCACGCACAATCTTAGCACCTCTGCTTCATTGTTGGCTTCAACAGTGCACGATCTACTCCCTTGCGCCACTTCATGACCTCAACAAGCCTCTTCCTTCACGACTGTGCCCTTCCTCGTGAGTGTTCACCCTTGTACAGTCGTTCCAAGCTCCTGTGGACTCACGTGCTCAACCCATGATGTCCACTTACAGAAACACAGCCCTGCCTCCTCCAAATCGTGGGCAATGCTTCTACAGCAACTCTACGACCCACTTAATAATGTGCACAGTTATTCAGCAGACAGATCCGTACATCCTGTACCATGGTCGTGTAGTATGATTTTTTTTCTTTCATGACTTGCGTCAAGTTTCTCCAACTCGCTCAAATACCGTGTGAAAATTCCAAGGCTTAATAGATCCCAGTTAACACTTCGATCTTTTACTTAAACCAGTAATTACATTAACTCACAATTACTAAAAGGATAAATGCAACACACTGATAAGCAACCATAAACAGAGAAAATAACAACAGAAGAGATACCATGTAAACCCCAATGGAGAAAACCAGCGAACAGTTTTATTTTATTGCAGGTTTGTTAATCGGCACTTACAACAACAGGATCATAAATATGACTCACCAAATTTCAGACTCTTGACTCTCATTGTGCCCAAACCCTCAACAAAAAAGACAAACCCCAACAAATGATATGACTCACTTCTGTCACTCACAAGAGATATGACTTACTTTTGTCAACTCAAGAGATATGACTCACCCTTAACCAACACACAAGAAATATGACTTACTCTTGTACATTGTGTTAATTAGAACACTCTCCTTAACTCATTTTATAACTTCACTTTATGTCATTACCATGGGCAATACCATGGGCTCACCCATTACCATTGACCCTCTAGTACCATGGGCTAACAAATACCACCTAGTACATTAAAGTATTACAAAAGACACTTTTGTAAAGTTGTCTAGAGAGTTTCACTCAGCTCCTTCTACGTTGCTAGACACCCCCAACGTAGAAGTATTGTTATCACAGATATGTTGTAGCTAGGCTACTATGATGCAGCATACAGATTTTTCTCTTTTCCTCTGAGCCAGACATATTGATGGAGATACAACATGGATCATCATTGGAGCATGAGCCCTTCAGAGCCTTTATTCAATATCAGATGCAGAGTATTTCCTTGCCAAAACTGAGATCTCCTTGTCCTTTGAGATGACTTCAATGGTGACTTAGTTCATTCAAGCAGAGCAACAAAGATGGTACACAGTTCACAGATGGGCATATCAGTTGGAGACATGTATATGGTGAGATCAGGTATATTGCTTCTTGGTAGGATATTGCTCTCTGATGTATACTAGCACCTTTGACTTGTTATGCTATGATGATTGTGTTGACCTATGCTTATATGATATGTCCTACTGATGATTAACTTGTGTTGAGAATGAGTAGAGAATCTGATGTTGAAGATCGTTGCTTATGCCATGCTTTACACAACTTTTAAACTTTAGTTCTATGCCGGTTCCATGTATCACTTGTCCTCACCCATCCAATTTCATCTGTGATTGATTTTTCCCATGACTTATGATTGATTGAGACCTATGAGATTAAAGATCATCTTTTCCACTTTGACCCTTATGTTTGATGGATCCCATGTTGTTTTGTGTCTCTGCTCTGAGTTGCGCAACAAAACTTGACGACTGCTTGATCCCTTTGGGCCAGGAGAACTCGCTAGAGTTGATTCCTGAGCTTAGGTGAGTAGGGTTTTGAAGCCTTCACCTCTCAAGTCAGTTTCCCCTAATGTTTGGTCCTAACTGTGGATTTCCCCCCTAGTTGCCCGAAGACTGTCAGCTAAAACTTGAAGCAATATGTCTACCATACTTACATGCATTATGTGTTATATGCTATATACTATGACATACAAGCCCTCAAATAAAGTTTCAAACTATGTCTTTAGACACAACTTAAAAAGGGCTATGAAATGAAATTGCGAAAGGCCCAAATAAAGCAGTGGATAAATGAAATAAATGCTAAATCTAAAGATTGTTGGCCATCTTATATTAAATGTAATGATTAATTCCTCACAAAGCCCTCGGGTTTTGATGTGAGATGGAGTAAGGGGCAACTAATTCTAAGTCTCCCCTAGGATCTCTTCACTACAGTTTCTTGTGTACTCAACACAAGGGTCCTAGAAAATATCCTCACGAAGCTTAACTGCTAGCTAGCTTGGATGAGCCGTAAACATGTTGTTAAAGTTGAATGGACTCTTTTCAGATCAACTCATCCACATGTGAGACACCACCATTCCCTATTCTTATCAGTCATGCATATGTCACTATTGCTGTGTGTATTTGTCATCATTCAGAGAGATCATATGGTTAAAGTCAATTAGAAGTCATTACCCTTTGCCTTAGCCTTGTTTTCCACCTTCACCCAGCGTTAGAAAACTGATTAAACTTTGTAAGTATGGCATATATAAGGGACTTCCAGAAGATTCAAATACTTTTTCAAAGACACAGGTATATCTTACTGATTATTATTTTTATTATTGTCACCATGATTCTGATTAGCACGATTTATGTTGGGTTTTAATATACATCTTGGAGAAGTTCTTAACTTGGATGTATGTAGGTTCAACTCAGTTTAGTATCTCAAATTCAGTTTGGCTATTTTGACCTGGTCGACCTGGTCAACCCAGTTGACCAAGCCAAACACAGTTCCCAAGGCAGTGACTACAAAAATTCGCAGTGCTTATATTTGTTCCAGACATGCCCAAGACCAACACTGCAGTTTCAACTTTCAAAGTTTGGCCCCAGTTTTCATGATCAATGATTATTATCACTTTATTATGGGTTAATCACATTTTTTATTACAGATTGCAGATCATAATGGTTCTCCTAGGGCGCCACAGCATCCCAAGGGGTATGAGTAGTCACATTTACCATTCTACTATGTCTCTAGACACTTTTGTGCAGTCAATTTGCCCCAGTTCTCAACCTGAAAGAAGTTATGATGATTTTTATTATTTTCAGAGGATGTACCACTACAAAATGAACTAGGAAAGTCACTGAGGAAATCAAGTTGACTTGTGTGATCAACGAAATGGAAAGGGAATTTTTCTAGATGATTTATTATGGATCTTCGGACATTTCTACATCAGTTGCAGTCAGTTTCATGTTCCAGATATTTTATTTGGCTCTCCTAGTGACGACGTCCCCCATGGGGCGCCCCTCACTTTCGTTATTGGATGTACTTCACTGTTATATCTTGTATTATGATTTTATATGGGGGCTAGGGTGATTTATGTCCCTAAGTCACCCATTTTGATATATTATTATTTTAAATCATTGGCACCTTGATGTGTAACGTCTTATTCAGACGTCCTTGAGCATAAGTGCGCCCCATTTGACTTAGTCACTATGACCCATGTATTGATTCGTGTCAAAGTGATCCCCGTTGTTGATGATATTATAATCTCAATCGTCGGATGATAATTAGTTGAAAAGTGGGTATTCTCCCGATCTATTTAAGAGATGTGATCCCCCCATTGTATCCCATTGAGAATTTTGGCTCTTAGCTTATTGGAATAAAGAAAATTCTTTTATGAGAAATACTTGTGTTCTTGTGGATTAGATGTTGGCAATTGTGATTGAAACTACTTTTCCTTTGCACTGAAAGATCACTACTTTTCCTTTGCACTGAAAGATCTTTGGGAAGAATCTAGCATATTTTTCATGGATTATTATTTTATTGCAGGCAAAGATGTCATCATTTGGGGAGGCCCACTGTTTGTTTCTCTTCCGGATTTGTTTCGAACAGGGAGTGATTTTATCTATGACCAATTATTTCTCATATCTTTTATCTCTCATTTGCAATAGCTCATTTTATTGCCAATCTAATTGATTTTTCCTTAGTTTGGCAAGAAGAGGGGCGAACTTCTCCACTTTGGCGTTTAGCTAGATCTTCAACAAATCTTTCATTTTATCTCTGCAGGAGTAATCCTCGCCTTTCTGGCATTCATCTACAATTTCTAGGTAGGTTTTCACAAGGTACGTTCTTCTATCTCCATTATTTCAATCCACCCAAGCATAATAATAATAAAACCCTAAGTTTAAAACCCTCGATTTTTAGATCTGTAGGTTCTAGCTTGTGACTGACTTTAAAATTGAAAACCCACTTTGGAAATAATTCAAAACCCCTAGATCTAAGGTTTCATGACCATTGGACTCCATTTTCCCACTCAATGCACTGGCCTATCCTTTAGGGAAAGACGCCCTCCTTAGGAGAAGTGGGTATCTTTCATTTCGCAAATTGGGCATTGCAAGAATCACCTCTATTTGTATTATCTTGTATCTAGCGATAAATTCTTGTGTCCAGTTTTACTTAATTTCACCTAGTTACCTTCAAATTAGATTTTCATGTTTAAAACCCTAGGGTAATTTGGGGCTTTTCAAATGGGCACACATTTCCTCTTAGTAATTGTTTAAAACGTTAACTAACTATTATACTAAGAGATTTAATTAAGATACCTTGGTTAATTCACTCATCTACATCATTTATAGGGTTCTCTTGGTCATAGTGACGCCCCCTAGGATTAATTTATAATTTGGCATAAAGTGTCAGTATCCTTGGCGAGCATGACATCTAAGTTCTTTCAGAGGTCTTAGATATTGTAGGTCACGACTTTGGTGTTAGTTTTTCTAGTTCTTATTAGCTTAGTTAGGATATTTATCTGAAAGAATAACAAGTACAACTATATGCATAAGATAGAACAGATACACAAGACACAAAGATTTTCACCAAGAAAACCATAAAGGAGAAAACCCCGCAAACTTCCTCAGAATGGTACAATCACAAAGATTGTATCATAAGATGAACAAACCCAGTAATAAGAAGTCTTCAGCGGCTATCTATCTCTCCTCCTTCTCTCTCTCTCTCTCTCATGCGAACTTGAGTGAGTGTGAGGTGTGTATAAATGAGGGAGGGTGCCTCCCTATTTATACCTTTCAAGTGACTGACCTATTACATGACTGGGGTAGACCTCTTACCCTAACAAGGCCGACTTCTCCTAGAGAGACTCCAAAAATACATTACATGATGTTACACTGGGGACTATTACCTGACTTACAACGGAGGTTGTACCTCAAGGTCTATACACAATAATGACATCACGAAAGGAGGCAAACACATCTCCGATGAGGGTACAACAACATAAAATGATGACTTACAACGGAGGTTGTACCTCAAGGTCTATACACAATAATGACATCACGAAAGGAGGCAAACACATCTCTGATGAGGGTACAACAACATAAAATGATAATATACATCAGAATATCTTCTAAAGTTACAAATACATCAACACTCCCTCTTAACTAGGAAGGTATTCTCTCTCTTCCATAGTCATCAACACATACGGTCCAGTCATCATCATAGCTGCTACCATCATCATCTTCTTGTCGATCATCGAATGGTACTATCTGACATCGAAAGTTTCTACAAAGCCAGCCCTTTTTCATGCTAGGTGTAGGCCTAGTCCTCATTCAGGTCTCCATCACATCTACGAGAAAGTCATCGCGTAGGAACAGTTCAAGACCTTCTTTACATTGCCACGGCAATAACCTGCGTGCCCTACCTTTATCTCGTCGTATCCATATCATCTCTTTTGTCCTACACAAAACAAAACAAAACACATAGAGCACAGCCCAGATGCAGACCACATCCGTTCTATCACCATTGGAGTATGCCAAGATCTTTCATGTCATCAAGACAACCTGTAATTTCCACTATGCGAGAATCGCCTAGGAGCACACCAAGTGCATTACGTTTCTCCACGGTCAACCTACGTTCTACCAGCATAGGAGAACTACCTAGGTGCACTTCAAGTGCCTTGTGACCTTATCATCTCTAAAATGGGAACACGCACATATATATATATATATATAAGGACTGATTACGACTGAACAACCTGCTACACCAGGGCTTTTACATTCCAGGTCAACCTCAAGGAATTATTACATCTGAACAACCTGCATCCAGGATCTTTTCCGTTCAGACAAACTTCGGGGCTTATTACATCCGAGTAACCTAGGTACCACGTTGGGGCTCCTATTTACACTCAGACAACCCACAGGAATTGTTACATCTGAATAACGTGCGTACCACGCAAGGGCTTATATTTACATTCAGAGAACCTGTCTCAGGAGTTATTACATTTGAATAACCTGCGTACCACGCCAGGGCTCATATTTACATCCGTATAAGCTGTCTCGAGACTGATTATGTCTGAGTAACCCGCGTATCACGCCAGGACTCGTATTTACACTCAGAAAACCTATGGGACTAATTACGTCCGAGCAACCTACTACACCAAGGTTTTTTCCGCTCGGACAATCTGTCTCATTTCCCATGTCAGATATCATGCATCTCCATCTTCTCGTCTCTTGTTATTTCTAGCATAGAAACATCTCAGGGCTGATTATGTCTAAGGATAATCTGGGAGCTTCGCCAGGACTTATTACATCCAAGGACAACCTACAGGACTAATTACGTCTGAGCAACCTACGATGTTCGCCAGGAGTTTGCGCTCGGACAACCTGTCTCTCCAGCTATGCTAGAATTAATTACTCCCTCTTTCGAGGGGTCTCGTTTTGGATCACACCAAGTCTTTCTCTGACATACTCGAACTTCACTCTGGCAAGAGGCTTGGTCAACACATAGACTATCTACTCATTCGTTGCCATGTACTGAAGCTTCACTGCTCCTCTATGCACCATATCCTTGATATAGTGGAACTTGATCTCTATGTGCTTCGACTTGTCATGGAACACAAGGTTCCTCGACAGCTTCACACAACTCTGATTGTTGCAGAAGATACAAGTCACATCTAACTGGAGATCAAACAAATCAAACAGTAGCTTCCGCAGCCACACTGCCTCGCAACTAGCCGAGCAAGCGGCAACATACTCTACCTCGGCTACACTCGGGCCACGCAGCACTGCTTCCAGCTAAACCAGGAGATCATGCAAAATCCCAAAATGAAGCAGCAACCCGAAGTGATCTTCCTATCAGTGACGCTACTAGCCCAATCCAAATCAACATAACTGTGTAGGTTAATCTTCTGATTCGCATCATACTTGAGCCCATAATCCACTGTACCCTTTCGATACTTCAATACATGTTTTCCAGCTATCAGGTGAACATGTCTCGAATCCGCCAGAAATAGGCTTAGGGCGTTCACAACAAAGGATATGTTTGGTCTTGTATTCATCAGATACATCAATGAGCCAATCATCTGACGATAAATCGTAGCATCAACCGACTCTAATGAAGCATCATAAAGAAGCTTCAAGTTTGATGCCATAGGTGTGGCTATCGCCTTGCGGTCCAGCATTTTGAATCTCTTCAAAATCTCCACTATATACTTTCATCTACTAAGGAAAATCCCATCTGCACTCTACGATACCTCCATGCCTAAAAAGTAGTGCGTCATCCCTAAGTATTTCATCTCGAACTTTGTAGTAAGTTTCAGCCTTGCATCTTTAATGAGTTCATCCTCGCCCATCAGGAATAGGTAATTGACATATAGCAGGAGCATCACTGGTTTTTTTCCTTCAACCTTGAAGTAAAGGTTGGAATCTGCTTTACTCTTGGTAAAGCCTAGGCTCATCACGAAGTTATCCATCCTACTGTACCATGTCCTCGGTGCCTGTTTCAATCCATACAAGGCCTCCTTCAGTTCGCACACAAGAGTCTACATGTCATGTGTCTCGAATCCTAATGGTTGTTCTACGTCTACTTCCTCCTCGACTACACCATTCAAGAATGTTGTCTTGACATCCATCTGGTGTATCTTCCATTTCATAACTGCAGCCAATGCAAGTATGGACCCAATGGAAGTGTACCTCACCACGGGTGCAAATGTCTCCTCATAGTCTATGCCTTCTATCTGTGAGAAGCCTCGTGCTACGAATCTTTCCTTGTATTTCTCGATGTTGCCATCTGCAACATGCTTGATCTTGTAGATCCACTTCGAAGCCACGACAGACTTCTTTTCCAGTCTCGAAACTATCTCCCAGACGTCATGATCAACTGATACTCCTCGATCATGGCATCCTTCCATTCTTTCTTCTTTGCAGCCTCTTCATAGGTGGAAGTTTCTTTGTCAATGATGTCACACAACAAGGCCACATAGTTGTTGTAAGGATTTTGGTCTTTTCCTTTCTCTATGCATTCCTTCTGGAGTGCCATACCTTTCTGCTTCTTGTATGAGCTCCTGTGACCATGCTAGTTTCCTCTTGTGGGAATCATTCTCGAGAAGTGTCTCTACCAGCTCTTGTGGTTTTGCCATGTCATGATCTTCATGGTCATTTGGAATTGCTTCTCCAATTTCCATACCTCAGACTCTCGTTTCTTCAGGTTCCTCGACCCCTTGAATAGGTATCCTCCTAGATCTGAAGTATGTCGAGTCTTCATCAAAGGTTACATCTCTGCTGATGTCGTTCTTGAATCCTGGGAATATATTCAGTAGGCCTTTCATGTATCGTTGTATCCTTCGAATATACCCTTCCTCCCAGAAGAATCGAGCTTGGTCCTCTTCTCCTTTGGAATATGTATGTACATCCGAAAGCCAAATATTCTAAGATGGTTGACTTCTAGTTTCTCTCCTAAGAAAGCCTCTTCTAGAGTTTTGTTGTCAAGTACTCGATGAGTACGGTTCTGTACATACATAGTTGTCCTTATTACTTTTGCCCAAAGATGCATAGGAAGATCCTGGCCATGTAGCATTGCTTTTGTTACTTCCATTATGGTTCGGTTCTTTCATTCTGCAACCCCATTCTGTTGAGGATTGTATGGAGTGCTCAACTCCCTCTTAATCCCAGACTCTATGCAGAGTTTCTGTAATATTCCCAAAAGTGACATGCATGCAAACCCTAAAAGTGAGATGCATGCGAACCCTAAAAATGACATGCATGCCATCCCAGCATTATTATAATGA
>LPNX010786397.1:3703-50408 GCA_001517045.1 Pseudotsuga menziesii
CCCCTAATTAACCTCATAACTGACCTGTTATTACCCCAGTTAACCACTAATAGCACCTAAATGGTCCTTACTTGACCTCTAATTACCCTACATAATCCATCCTAACCACTAATTAACCCTTGAGAACCTCTAAATGTTCTCTACTTTCTTAAAAGGAAAACCTCATGGAGAAACCCAAGGGATGCCTCTAAACATTCATGAATGTGACAATCCCTAGTAATCCCATTGATGTAAACAAGTGTGCCTCCCACACAAGGATTCGAAATGGGCACATGCCACCATGAACCTAAATAAATTCCCAAAATCATGAGAATCTTGTTTTATCTAATCCTTGGGCTTAAATGTCCCATACTTACCCATAATTGACCCATAATTACCCCTAGTTAACCCATAATTGACCCCTAATTACCACTAATTAACCCCTAATTGGCCACTTATTAACCCCTAACTACTACAACTCATTACCAAATAATTACCACCAAATTACACTTAATTACTTGTAATTGACCATAAATTACCCTTAAATGATCACTAATCAACCCTTAATTATCCTTCATTTACCTATAATTACCCATAAATGACCCCTAACTCTAGGTGGGGACCGAGTCCATCAAATAGGCCTTCTAGAGGGATTTTTTTGGCTTATGAGTGGGATATGGTGGCCATTTTGGAATTTATAACACCAAGATTTTTTTTTACTACTAGGACATGGTTTGTAATTAAACTATATGGCCTAAGTTCATATAGTTTCCTCTAGGTTTCGTGGGTCATGTGTAGTGCCCCAAACAACCACACATACCCTACACAGGAAATATCTAACATATGAGTGACATATGTTCATCATTTTGAGAATTAACATACCAAGTATGGTTCTTTCTGACCATGCCATGGTCTAGGGATAAAAGGGAAAGCTCTAGTTCATAACATATATTTTTGTGGGGCTCACATGCCATGTTTTGTCATTTCAGGCATCACACATGCCCATAATACACAATCTTCGGTCTTTGGGTTTTATATTATGGTTATTCGAGGTTTGAAAGGCATGATATGTTTCTTGGGGATACGAGCATAGTATGGTGAAAAAACCTAGGTTCTATCCCTTAGAATCTATATCTAAGCCCTACATGCCATGTGTGGGGACATAAGCCACAACATAGGCCATGCATAGGAAATGTTTGGCATGTGAGTAAGATGTGGTGTAATATTTGAAGGCTTAGTACACCAAGGATGGTCCTAAAGACCGAAGTCATGGTACATGGAAGAGATGAGTTTAAGGGTGAATTTTAGCCCATGGGTAAATTTTAAGAAGTGACCAAAAAAGGGTGGGTGAATTTTTAACATTAAAATGATTTTTTATTTATTTAATAATTAGGCCATTTTTTATTTTACATATAATTGCCCCAAATTAAATAGCCTACACCATGAAACACAGAAAATTGATAAAATGGAATTTATCCCACTCAATTATGGGGAAAATCTTGACATCCACCTGTATTTTTTCAGTAATGGAGGTGAATAACACTCAAATTGCTGGAATTTTTCAGTTTTGGAGGAGAAAAGGTGATAGTTCGCCCTGATTTATGGTTGATAGGTTAAAAATTTGGTACTTCTCCCCCTGATTTATGGATCTTTGGGTAAACTGGTCTTAGTACGTCCTTGATTTGGGTAAAATGGACTTAGTGCATCCTCGATTTGGGTTTGTGGGAAGAAGTCAAAAATCTATGTTGGTTAGTAGGACCCATGATTGGAGTGAATATGTTTCAATATTCCTTCCAAGTAATATATGTTATGATGGTGGGACATTTGGGAGAACTCACACTTTCCAGTGCTTCTATTGCCACTTCTTTTGTAGTTGTTATGGGATTGCATGTGTTAGTATGATTTACATACTTTGATATTGATGTTTACTTTGCTGTCAGTGGATGTTTTACAGTGTATAAAGTCATTCAAGAGGTTTCGTTTCTAGAAAAACACAAAAAGAGAGGATTGGCATTCTCAATTGTTGTTTTTGTTCTTCCATGAGTGTAATTGTCAACACATCAAGGTATTTATTTGGGCCATCCTGACATACTTTAGGAGCTCTATTTTTATCTAATCTTAAATTAAATTGTCCTTTTTGTGTAATAAGTTTGTCATCCCTTAAAAAACTCTGTTGGGTATTCTAATGGTGGCACAAGCAGGAGTTTTCTACACAACAACGAAAAAGACAACCGTCATAGTGCACAACAATATGATAACCTACTAAAGATACCCTCTAAAATAGTTCTTTTCTATATTTTACAGTTGGTGGTGCACTTACATATAAATTGCTCAACTAATTATTCCCTATTAAAGAGGATATGGTAACACTACTTTTAGTCTCTTACAATTCTTTTTTATATTTTCAAACAGTTTGTGGTGCACTCAGAGATCAATTACACAACTGATTATTCCTTATATAGGATGATATGGTAAGACTACCTTTTAGTCTCTTCATGGTCAACGAATTATAATGGGGCTTGAATCATATGCTCTGCATCATCCTCTCATTCTAAGAAAATGCATTATATCATTTTCTAGCTCAGCTAGAAGTGGAAAATGATGAACAAATCTAGCCATATGGACCTTCTGATATATAAGTGGTTTCCTCTGGTCCTATTTCTTTCCTTCACACTAAATATTGCTTGCAACTTCATCTTCTGGTGGTAATAATTCATGCATCCAGCACTTCAACAATTTCCTATGGTTCTTCCACTAGAGGATGTGATCTCTAGTCTCCAACTAGGTCTTGTTCTTCTTCACCTACATTAAATTCTTATAAATCTGCGACATAAAAAATATTAGATATATTCATATCTTCTGGCAGTTCAACTTCATAAGCATTACCATAGGGATTTCTTATGATTTTACAGGGACTAATGATCGTGTACTTCACTTTGTTATATGTTTTAACAGGAAACATTTCTTTCCTCAAATGCACCATTACATCTTTATGTACTTCAAATGATCTCTTTCTTATGGATTCATCTTCTTTATCTTTCTAACTTGGTTGGTTGCTTGATGTCACTCCCTAACCTGTTCATGTAATCTGTGCATCTGTTCGAAAAATGCATCAACATCGTCACTTATGTTCAGCAACTCCACTAAATCTATCAATCCTTTGGGACTCTTCCCATATACAATATGGAATGGGTTTAGTCCTGTAGACTGGTTGACTGAGTTATTGATTGCAAACTGAACCTATGAAAATATCAAATCCCATTGTCCAAGAGTGTTCCATGCAAGACATATCAATAAATTTCCTAAACTCTTATTCACAACTCAGTTTACCCATTAGTCTAGGAATGATACATTGTATTGCAACTTTGTTCCCATTATTTTCCAAAGAGTTGTCCAAAAATGCCAATTTGAAACTTGAAGTCTCTATATGATGTGATTGCCTTCGAAAATCCATGCAATCTCACAATTTCCTTAAAAAACAACAACAACTTTAGATGCATCATTAGTCTTTATGTAGGGCATGAAACGAGCCATTTTAGAGAATCTATCAATCACTAAAATTATGAAATCATCACATCTTTGAGCGTAAAGAAAACCTAAAATCATTACATCTTGGAGTGGAAAGTAAACCTGAAATCATTACATCTTGGAGTGTAAAGTAAACCTGAAATCAAATACATGGAAAAATACCCCCACTAATCCTTCAAGACAGGGAAAAGAGTGTACAAAATAGTAGCTTGACTTCTTCCCTTTGATAACTTACATATTCTGCATCTCTTAACATATTTTATAGAATCCAACTTCAAATTAAGTCAGTCCTATTAATATATTTCTCCAAAAATAGCTTGAGTTTTTTTTTGAACAGTGTCAACTCAATCCTGGACCATGCCACTCTTTAATCAAACTATTTCTCTTAGATAATTTAAGAATGCAGAGTTGTTTTCCCTTGAACAAAAATACATCTTCCAAGAAGTAGTCCAAATAGGTTGTCCTACTAATCCATAATCTCTTTGCAAACCTTCCATACCTCTCCAAAATATTCATCATATTCATTCAAGTCTTTGATTACTTCAAATCCCAAGTACACAAGTTTTTGCATGAAATAATTCTTCTTCAAATTGACTTGTAGCTACTCTTCTTCCAACCTTTTCAATGTTCACATGATGCAAGTGCTCTTATTTTGTCTTGCTGAAGATAAAAAACATTAAGATACAATCACAAACATCCCCAAGAAAGGCCTCAACATCTCTTTGATCCATCTTATGAAAGTACTTGGAGCCTTAAATTTTAACTCAAATGGTATCACCAACGATTTGTACAATCCTTTTTTTTTTTAAAGATTGTTTTCCATTCATTACATTCTCTTATTAATATATGGTGATATCTACTTATAAAAACTATTTTAAAAAAATAACAAGCTTCACTTAAACAATCCATGATATTATCCATTTTGGGTAATTTAAACCTATACTTGATGGTTATTATGTTGATGGCTCTCCAATCCATGGATATTCTCCATCCATTTTCAGGCTAATTCAACAAATCCTCCACTTGTTTATTCAAATCCTCATTTTGCACTAGACTTGATCTATGATGGGTTAGATTTGGCAAAATTCCTCCTTGAATAAGATCCATCACCTGTGTGATGGGTGATCTTTCTCAACGGAGGCAATCTAGTAGACATGATATCAAAAATTATATCCTTGTGCTCCTTATGGAAGGCCTTCACTTCTAGTGGAATATCCTTGCTTGATGCATTTGCTCGCTCCGTGTAAATCAATACATAACCTCCCTTCAAAGAGTGTCTACCACCACAACCTCTATTTCTAAAACTTTCCCTTGTTTTGAAGTCATAATTTGTTTCTTTTCTTTCCTCATTATCTTCCCTCTAAAGAGATGCCGCTTCCCCTTTTATTTCTCTTAGTCTTTCCCAGATTTAATTCCTCTTCCTCCTTTAATGCATCTTAATATATGCTTCATCTATGGAATTCACTTTCACAAGGCCAGTTCATTTTGGATTTGAAACCTTAGCCCGATTCATTTTGAGCCTCGCTTGCTCCTCATCTCCTCGCATGCCTATCCAAGTTTGCAATTTCAGAAATTGTTTGGTATACCCTTGCATAGACATCTCCCTTTGCCGGGGCGGCCTCCTCTCGTCATGCAGGACATCCTTTTTCCATTTCGTTTGTGGTTGGAAAACCACGACTTTTTCTATCTAAGAGACTATGCCATCTGGGGGTCTAGGGGCGATTGGAAAGGTTGGAAGGCTCTTTATACTCCGTCTAATTTTCTCCCAACCTATGAGGCGTTCAAGTCCTATCTTCATGGAGTCGCTCCTCTTAATCACAGGGTGAAAGACTCCAGAGGGTAGGGAAAAACTAGGATCTACACTATGAAAGATGGTTATCATTTCTTGCAGAGCACTGGGAATGAGCCTCGTTATAGCAAGTGGTCGAATGTCTGGAACTCTGACAGCATCCCTAAAATCATTTTTTTGGCTTTTGTTTAAGAACAAGTTGCTCACAGCTGATAATCTCATGAAATGGGGTATTTGCGGGCCATTGAGATGCTCTCTTTGCCTCGAGCAGGAAGAAACGTTTCAACATTTGTTTTTAGAATGTTCCCTCACTACGCAAGTGTGGAGCCTCTTCCTTCGTCCAATTGGCATTAACCTCGTTCTACCAGGTTCACTCCATGAAATGGCAGCCAACTGGAGAAGCAGCTACCCAGGCAAGCTGGGAAAATACGGACTCTAGGAGGAATTTGGAATGCATCTCTCAAAAATATTTGTTGGAAAGTCTGGCTGGCTAGGAACAGGTTTGTCTTCGACAATAAGAAATCTGACCCTCAACGCATTTCCTTCAAGGAAACCAATATGATCCAGGAAAATTTAAGCTCTAAACAAGTGGTGCTACCCAATACTGAGAAACTCAATGCGGTAGAATTTCGTTGAAGTCAAGATCTTCTAGCTCGGATCTCCCTTCAGACCAAATCGCAGCCTTCCTCCCATATATGGGAACTCAGGAAAAGTTTTGAGGAATTTTCTCTTTGGCAGGAAAAGCAAAATAAAAACATCTTCTTTTTTGATGGAGCTTTTAAAGGAAACCCTGGGCTGGCAGGTGCGTGGGATCATTTTTTATCCCGGACGAAACATAGTGGCTTCCTCTGCTTAGGAAAAAAACCAACAATGATGTAGAATGACTCGCGCTTTATTTCAGAGTAAAGTTAGCAAAGCAGTTAAACATCATGGACATCATCGTTTTAGGTGACTCCAAACATGTAATCCACCAAATGATCAAAGGGTCCTGCAAAAGTTTAATAAAGAAAAAAGATTACATTATCGCATCCATCAGGTAACAACTCAAATCCAAGTATCTCATTTCCATATTCTCCGAGGGAATAACTTTGAGGCGGACAGGATGGCTAACACAGGTGCAAAACTGGAAATGGGAAATAGGAATGAATGGCATAACTAAATTTTATTATGTTCGTTAAGTCTTCAGCACAATATTAGAAAGTCATGGGGGGCCATCCACAGCTCCACCTCCTCCCACACAAACACGAAGCTTTATGAGGATGTCCTGCTCTCATTAATATGGAGTATGGCGAGTGCAATGAAATCTTCCGTCAGCAAGCAGGGCACTTGGCAGTCAGCTATCGATCATCAACAACAGGTCGGCGCAGATGGACTGGAGAGCTCGTTTGTGTTGCCTCTACTAATCCATTTAACCCTGCATGTATTTCTGCTGTCTGTCGCATATATTTTCCTAAAGGCGTTGGAAATTTCATGTATTTCTGCTGTCTGTCGCATATATTTTACTAAAGGCTTTGGAAATTTCAGCATATTTAGTAGTAGGCTCAGAAAACCAAAAAATATCCCAAATGATGGCTGGTATTAGACTTTACCATTTTTGTAAGATTGGCTAGCTTAAGCCTTTTATTTAATACAATACTTTCACTGCTTCTGTTAAAAAAAAGACATATCCCTTTGCCCCTTTGCCTCAAGTTTTGAAATTGCTTGAACAACTATTGTTGGAAATCCAAGGGAAAAAATTTCCTTCAGATGTTTCAACACGTTAGGTACAACTTAATCTTCTATTTTCCCTGTCTTCTTCTTGATGGCTATAGATTATACCATCAAGGTGCAGCATCAGATTTCATTTTTTCCACTCCAATTTTGACACTACGGGGATCATCTTCCTCGGTATTCTCCATATCCAAATATAACATCAGATCTTGTATCCAGTCTATAAACAATTCTGGGTTCAATTCTCCTTTCAACTCGGAAATATCGACCTTTGGCTTTCTTATTTCGACATTGCCTCCATCTATCTCTCTGGAGGATCTAATTTTTGAACATTTGCAAGTTCTTCCTTGGACTCGTAACCACTCAACCTAACCTCAATATTTTCCAATTTACGGAGTAACTTTCCATTCTTAAATTCCCAGTACTTGCTCGTCTTCGTTCCAATTTATGAAGTAACTTTCCATTCTTAAATTTCCAGTATTTGCTCGTCTCCGTTCCCATACTGGAATTCTTCTATGGGCCATTTTGTTCATTGCTCCGATACCATGATGATGGCGGTGTCCAGGGTTGCTGCAACAACAACCAACTGCAGAGCCTTCACAGCTCAAAACAATAGGATCCACAAACAAGAAGAAAGACATAACAATTTGATTTATATTTTCACTAAATTCCTTCTTGATGAGATTCGCTAACCCTTTTTTCCAACCTCAAAACTTCATGCAATACTAGCGATCCCATCCATCCCACCTTAAGATAACCTCTAAAACAAGTCTTTTTTTTTAACCGGTATTGGTGCATGCGTGCACTTTCAACAAGATTACACAATCGATTATTCCTTATCCATGAGGATAAGATAATTACACTACTTTGACATTATTTACGCTCAATTATATATATATATATATATATATTTATATATAGAGAGATACTCTTTGTTTTAGATGATCCTACATCATTGAACAATCATTTGGAAAATGCATAATGAAAGGAAATTTTCTTAACCTTATGCTTGACACATAGCAACATGTTGAAAAGGTTTCTAGGGTACACTTCATAAAATTGTGCATAAATCCGTCTCAATTCACTTGCCAACTAAAATTTAAAAGTGGTCCTTAAATCCATTCTTGATTCAATTACTAGCTAAAACTGAAAAGTGGTCCTTAGTAAGGTTTAACTCTGTAATTTCTAAAAATACAAACTTATCAAGTTAAATATTTTGTTTGTAGAGTGATAGTTAAGTTGGAACTTGGAAGTCAAAAATGGATCTTTCAATCTTTGAAATTCTTTCAAGTTGTTATTTTATTACTTGTGTGTCTATCAACATATGGGAATGGAAAGTGCATTACAGACACTTTGTGGACAAGGCTATGGAGCAAAGCGATATCATTTGCTTGGGATTCAATTGCAGAGAGCAATTGTTTCTCTTTTTTGTGTAAGCATACCACTTGATGTGATATGGGACACATTCTTGCAACCCATGGGCAAGACCCTTTAATATCTTTTGCAAGATGGATGATTCATAGCTTGTTTGCTTATGTAGCTCTTCAACCCCTTCTGAAATTTATTCAATTACGGTGCATTATCTTTCCAATGATGTTGACCTCTGCAATAAATATGTGTTTACATGTACCCATCTGTTGGGTATTGGTGTTAAAAGTTGGGTTAGGTAATAAAGGTGCTCCACTGCAAACAACATTCCCAATTGGTTGAATGTTGTACTTCTATCACTTTATGTTACATATTCCCCTACATACAAGAAGACATAGACATCCTTCTCAAGGGAAGCTTTATATGATATTGCAAACTTTCTTAAGCTTGTCATTCCATCTGCAGTTATGATCTAGTATATGATTCCTTTTCCTCCTGTGGCTGCAGAGTGTAGTTCAATTTAAAAAAAATATGCATTGCTTCAATCTCATTTTCCATTGTTTTGAAAAATGTTCAAATATTTTGAAGGATCATTTAAATAATAATCAAATAATGTACCATAGTAGACTCTATACTCTATACCATAGTAAACTCTATACTTCTATGTTTCTTGACAACTTGGAGTAATGGTCTTTTGAAATGCTTGTTCTCCTCTCTGGTTTGTTGCCTAAGCCTGAACTTGAGATGCTAGTTCTTTCCATTTGGGAATTATGTCATATTTGAAAAATTTACTATTCATAAAGTTAATAATGACATCTACTTTTCAACTTCGAATAGTTAATTTATTTTTCTCTGAGCTTGCTTTTGGTTCAGTGCAGCCTTAACATTATTTCACTTGCATATATGATTCCCTTTGGCTTGGGTGTTGTTGTAAGGTTGGTATTGCCAACAGAAAATTCTCCAAGGATATTAAATTGTTGGTATTGATTTCTATTCATATTTTTCACACTAACTTTTTGCATTGCAGTACACGAGTTTCCAATGAACTAGGAGCTGGACGCTCACGAGATGCACAGTTATCGATGTGTTTTGGGGTTTGTATGGCAGCAATAGAAGCCCTCATGATGCAATATACCTTATTCTCCATTAAAAATGTCTGGGGCTGTGTTTATAGTAATGAAGGAGAGGTAGTTGACTACATTTCAAGCATGCTTCCACTGCTTGCAACCTCAATAGTTATGGATGCCATCCAAGGTGTTCTATCAAGTTGATAACCTTTCTCATAGATTTCCTCAGATCTAGAAATGGTCTTGAATTGTATAGATTGATATATATAGTCACGTTTTCTTAAACTTCAATACTTCTGCAGGTATTGCTAGAGGATGTGGCTGGGAAACGTTGGGTGCCTATGTAAATGTTGGGGCATACTATGTTGTTGGAATACCTATAGCTATCATTTTGGCCTTTGTACTCCATGTTGGTGGAAGGTTCAATATTTCCTCTCTCCTTAACTTTAAGATACCGAGTTTTCCTTTTGAATATTAAGATTAGAGTATGGATGGCATGTTTAGTCAAATTTTGAACTCCTTGCTGATAGATGAGGAAAACCATATTTTCTAAGAACGGGAGAGTAAATGGAACTCTAATTTTATACTTTGATTCTTATTATATGGATCAAATGTCCATTTCCAATTTCCCATAGCCCATACATGTAATATATGATACATTAGATGAGATTTCACATCTCCCTTTCAAGATGAAAACAATTTCTCTTCATCATTTGAGACTAACCTCTGAAATGGATGCCTAAGATCCCACCCAATATTGAGAGCTAATATGTTTGGATGCTTTATGTTTTTATCCTTTGAAAAGGGAAATAAACACAAAAGCGAGGAGATGAGATAGTTATAAATCATCTACTGACCCTCGAATAACAATCAAAATATTTAATATTTATAGTTGACTTCACTAGTACATATTTTCATAGCAATGGCTATTAACATTACTAAAATAAGAGCAGAACTACTGAATACCAATACATAGGTCTAGCATTACTAAAGATCTCAAAATAGACACAAAATCTAGTATCTATTTCGAGTAACAGTTCTAATAGCTATCAGAAACAACCATTTCATCAACATTGAAAAACCCATTACATCAACATTATAAAGTCCATTTACATAAACTAAACAAAAAATCCATCCTAGGTGGCTGTTATACAACAAAAGAACCCTTCCTTTATAAAAAAATATGAATTTCACTTCCAACCTTCATATTTTGTGGTATATATCTTGTCTAGGTTCTATTGACAGCGAGGGGAGTGTCCCCAATCTAGTTTAGGTTTTTTCTCCTCCAAAATTGAATATGAATAATGTACCCTCCGGGAAATTGGCCATTCATCATTTCATACATTAATTCATTTCAATTTTCTTCAATGTTCCATTCTAATCTAGATTCAATTTAATTCCATGCCAAAATATTAGAACCATCCCAAACTACTCTTTTGAAGAGTGTTTAGATTCCAAACCTTGAAGAACCACGACCTAAAAATAGATTTTTCAATCGATCTTCATCCAAATCGTTACCAATAAATACATGTAAAACAATTAAGAAAACCATGACTTCTAACTCAAAGTTAGGGTGCTCTCTACTTTCCCATAAAGATATAATAATTTTCTTTTTCTCTGTGATGTTCATAGAAAACATAAACTGAAGTTTTGAAAAACATGGAGAGTGAACACTTTTTAGCTTAGTTGTCCAATATCAAACCAGTATATATGACTTCTAATTTTAAGAAAGGTCAATTTCAAGAAATTAGCAAGATAATATCTTTCTCCATAAAACAAATGGTGTAGAGACTCAAGATTCTCTCAAACATTACAAGGAGAAGATGTAACCCCCCTTTACTCCGGGACTAGAAAAATATTCCTTTTAAATTCTAGAGTTAATAGAAATGGAACACAAAAAAATTAGACATGCTCGTATCTGGACTTCAAGTGATATAACAATGTGAGGTAACTAGACAATAATGAAAAGTAATGAGCTCATATTTATAGCGTCCCCATCCATTATTCCAATTTCCAACTATAGGAGAAGGTAAATATGAATTTCATGCTTTTGAATTTCACCTCGAGGGCCATTATAAACTAACAGATGCATGTGCAAGTACATGAACAAGCATATTTATCATATTCAATAATTATATAAGTGCTACTGAATATGACACTTCTTACTTAACATCTTATCTAAACTAACACATCATGCATGAAAAAGCATATTTATCACTGGAAGCAAAAAAATCATTTACATTCATAGACAAAGAGAATACTTATCTTTTAACAAAGAATATCTAAGCAATTGGCTATGTAAAAGTGCTTTTCCACACAACTGTAGGTATTAGTTGTTGATACCATCCCCAAGTTGGGCTTTGAGGCTAGTAGGGAAAAGGAAATCCCTACATGATTCCCTCTCCCTCAACAAAAAACCCATTTTCTCTCTCGCTTAGCCAATCTACTAACCATTTTTCAATTACAGGAATCTCACTTAGTCATCCTAGACATGGGGCTCTCTTCCACTACCCCACACAACACAAGGAAGGAATTCCCCTTCACTGCTCCATAGTTTCCTCAAGAAATCCAACCCTTACAACACTTACCAGTGTGTGAAAGAGTCCAACCTATTGTTTTTTGTTGGAAAACCTCTTGAAACATCAATTCATGGCTTCTCAAGAATTAAAGGATAAACAAGGTCAAATAGATACTAGCAGTTATGCCCAAATCACCACTTCCAACATGAATGCAAGTTTTCCTCAAGGTTCTGTTATGCTGATTTCTCAAAGAAATGTGCATGGAAAGAGAATTTCAATAGATATGGAGGTTGAAGATGCGAAATAAATATTAAAAAACCATTATGCCAAGAGACATGCTGTGAGTTATTTTGTTGGAATTCCTTCTGTCAAGGACTTCACGTTGAGTAATGGATATCAAGGTGGAGTGATGGGATTCCCATCAAATTCTGGAACGCTTCAAAAGTCACCAACAGCATATTATATAACACCTCAAGCTTCAACAACAACAAGTGAAAAAAAGAAAACACCCAACCCTTGGTTGAAAGGTGGAAAAACCTCATCCAACCTGACAACAGTTTTGGTTGGAGGATGTACGAAAAGGACCAACAATCAGCAACCCGTTCATGCCAAATGGAAGGAATATTCAAAGATAATGAATTCTATAACTATAGAGAGAAGCTAAATACATGTCAAAGTTACATAAGTATATATTTCCAACAAATAAAAGAAAAGACCGATAATGTATGAAGAAAGCATTTAACAAGTCAATGTCATTCTGAAGCAGAAATCACATCTCAAAGGACTAAGGACAAGATCAGGATAAGCATATAGAATTCGAGATGAAGAGAAACAACAATCTCAAGGGGAGCAAACCAATTGAAGAATGAACCAACAAATACAGTGAATTGAAGAATTATATGTGCAAATTCCATCTCATGTTAATTTTTCATTGAAAATTTGGAAGCCCTAATTTAGGGGGAGCTAAACCATTGATATTGGAACTGGAAAAAAAAGAAGAAAAAAAAGTAGACATTATGAACTTATTCACTAAGTTTTCTGGCATGATTTGGAACTATTTTGATTGTTGGTAGCATATTGAAGGACTCTTTGAATACTCCCTGATCAGTGAAACAACATTCTTGAGGATAACCTGTGTGATAATTAAGGGCAGCTGCTAGTTCTTCTCAAAACCAGGTAGAGTTGAAGGATTTTGTTTGGTGCACCTTTTAAAGTCAAATAAGTCGAAAACTTGGTAATGTGAATAAACAATAGTACTGTGGAAAGTCTTTTTTTATTGAACAACAATACAAAAATAGATGGAAGAGATGATGCATTAATCGTAGTGTAGATAACCTTTTGGATAGCTTGAAGACAGAATTGAAGGTCTTTGTTTTCAACTTTGGTTTTACATGAGAAATATGATGAGGTGGTCCTCAAGGGGAGAGTCATTTATAATGGGATCTACAAAAATGATATGAATTGAAATTTTAAAAGAAGAAGGTCAATGGTAGGATTGAGTATTACTTAAATACTACTCAAGGACAGACTTGAATGATTGAATTTTACTTGCAAGAGAACCATGTTCTAAAGCTAAATACTATTAAACTTCTTGAGTCTTATTTTGGTCTAGGTGTTCCATGTACCCTTGCTAGTCAGTGGTGATCACTATATATGAATTTGAGGTTATGTTTTAGGTAAAAATATATTCTACATTGTACTTTTTTGTTGCAACATTGATGGTTTGAGCTACATTACCTTCATGCATCTTATTTTAAGATTGATGGTTTGATATTTATCTCTTACATTGTCTCTTTCTTGTATGTGACAGGAAATGACGTTGGAATTTGAGAAATTTAGGCCTAGGTGCTATCGCTTCACATAGATAGTGTCATAACATTACAAGATAAATAACTAATTTGACAACACTTTCGCTAAGCAAGAATGGGCCAATTCAAGTACATGAAACCATGTTGGTGTTTAGTAGGGATATCTTTACTAATTTGTATGGTTTGTTTTTGTTGGGCACCCTAAAGCCAACATACAGAGTGTTCAATATAAATTGTCAACCTAGGGAAGTCTTTTATTTCAAGGATAACGTGCACTGTATATGCTTTAAACACTAAGTAGCTGATGCTGTAAATGAATGACCCTACTTTCCTGTTAATCCTAACTCATCCCATAATATACTTAATCTAACTTACTGTCTTAAGAATGCAATCACAAATACCTTCTTATAATACTTAATCTAGAATTAAAAGATTTAGGAATTAGACATCTAGATTAATTTTGAAGAAAATTTAAATCCTCAATTACCAAGCCATCTAAAGATCCATCTCAATTATCTTAACTCAACTTAATCTAGGAATTCAAAGTGTAGGAATTAAGTTCTACAATTATAAATGTAAAGGAATAAACTGCAAGGATGTAAAGGAAACAACAATTGAAAGAACTAGGGATGAACAAGGCTGCCAAAGTTGTCACACAGTTGCATAAGATAAAGTTAGCCTACACAGTCGATTGTCACACCACACCACCGCAGTTTATAGGGGATGCAATTACTGATCATTCAAATGAACACACGGAAAATCGATGACCATTGTAACTTAGTGTAAATAAATGAATTTATCATAAAATTCAAACCACACAATAGAATAAATAAAATACCTAATTAACTCAGCAATCCTTGTGGGAAGGTGAGCCCAACCTTCACACAGAGATGCTGGAAGTAGCACACGTTAGAACACCGAGATCTGAAGAATCAAACTCCTTGTATTAAAATGGCAAATGAACAAACAACCTCAGTCATATATTATACAATATATTCAATTAATTTCCAACCCCTGGCTCCGAATAGTTCCCAGTATTTATACAATTACAATCATAACATCTTCCCACTATTATCGGGAAGCCATGAAGATCTATGATCTTTAGGCTTCCCAATTACAATAAGTTGTTACAGTCATGGCAAGATGGAAGAATACAATATAGGAAGGCTGTTACTTGAGCCAGAAATGACAATCATAATAAATCGAGAAGATACTAAGTGGATTGCAGCTATTCTTGAGCAGTGGTGCACTGTTGCACCCGAATCTGTTGCAGCCTGTTGAAACTACCTTTGTACAAATTGCGTGGAATAGTATCATTTGACTGCGTTATTTGGGCAACGATGGAATGGATGGAGATTATCTTAGCAATGAACGCTCATTCCTCTCTTGGCATGTTCAGCTTGCTACACCTATATCCTTTACATCTCGAATTGTCTTTATAAAACCAGTGAAGCACGACTCGTTGGAGACTCGCGGGTACTCGTGAGTCTTCCCGAGTCAGCACCCAAAACAAGTAATCACCAGATACTCATTGGAAAACCCATCCAGCTTAGTACACTCGTCAAACTCGTCGAGTCTCGCTTAGGATCGCCATAAACTCACTCGGACTCGAAAAGACTCGCCAAGGAAAAGTTTAACCTATAGGTTTCGGATGGATTTTGAGGGTTCATTGAAGAAATTCCAATTGTGTTCAAATGTAGATTGTCATAGACAACACCTCCATCCCTGCCGGCTACACCTCCATCCTTGTCGGCTGTGTGTTACCCTGGTTTGGATTATTCCTTTCCCTCTCAATTCGACAGTGGCTAGGAAACGCAAGTCATTTTCCTTTACGGCATGTATTCATATCGAATTTTCCAACAATTAAGTCATTTTCCTTTGCGGCCTGTATTCGTATCGAATTTTCTCGACAATGGAGTCATTTTCCTTTGCGGCCTATATTCATATCGAATTTTATGGACAATCGTATCTTATTACGTTTACATTTATGGTCACAATGATATTTATGTTTAGTTATAAAGTATAAAGTTTAAAAACTTAGAAAGGATGATATTAGTTATAAAGTTTAAAGTTTAAAAACTTAGTAAGGATGATATTAGTTATAAATTTTAAAGTTTAAAAACTTAGAACATTTTTATAAGTATATATTATATATTAATTTTTCAATTTTTATTATATGCATATGGTTTATATTATCTTACATATGGTTTACACTAAAATAATAAACTTTGTAAAATATAATAATATTATAAACTTATAATATCATTTGCAAAATATAATGGTAATAAACTTCTAATGTATTTCTTAATTTAAGTAAATATTATATTTTTCAAAATTTATTTTTGATATATAAATGTTACTTTTGGATTTTGTATATAATAATATGTATTATATAGATATTATATATGATAAGTGAATATATTTTAAATATATGGATTGGAAATGTTATTATCTTTTTTTTCCCAAAATTTATTATATTTTAAGTATTTTTCCTATTTGTCAAGTCTATCCCGAGTCCGTCCCGAGTCTTTCTCAAGTCGATGAGTCACATGCCAGTCGAGTCTTTGTTGAGTCCGAGTCATGCAACATTGTATAAAACCACCATATGTTAGGATAATTCAAGATGTAGAGCCCTGGTTACAACAATCCTAAGCATTAATAAAATAAGACAATGATTAACCATACCTGTATGAATTGAGGGACCAAGTGAAGGAAAAACATATGTTCAGTGTACACAATGGAGTAGGATGAGGCAAAAAGAGGTAAAGGTGGTCAAAAAGGGGTCATTTCTTGGCCCAACATCTCCCCCCAACTGTCTTGTTGCATGTCCCCATGCAACAACCTCCATTAGTCTGAATCTGAACCCGACATTATACTTCGTTCATGGAGAGAAGAAAAGTTATATGGGAATTCAGGCGTTCCCTATTTTTACAAGAATCCCTTACGGACAACCCAATATCTCCAACACATCTGCTCTTCTACCTTTGTTAATGAGAAGTCTTCCCTGTATGGTTTTGTTGGCCACTAGATGAGAGGAAATTTGAATTTGAGTTCTAGCCAATTAACTCCACATTCCTTCATGCATCCAACATATCCCTCAACCCTGGAAAGTGCATGTTTAAAATTTCTGTAACAGTAGGGATCTCTACTTCTTAGGGTTGAAGAGGCAGCCTGCCATCTATGCTAGCTACCTTCCAAATCCAATTGTTGATGCTTGAAAACATGGCTGACACAAGTAGAGATAACCTTTTCTTGAAGTTCCATCATCTACTGAGTTTGGATGGGACACATGAGTACATTCTGCTGATGAGCAAGGAGAAGTCAAGGGTTTTGAGGTTCGCTTCGAATCCAAAGGTTAGAGTGGGACTCATTATGAGTGAAATTTTGGAAGGATCTTTCCCACTGAACATGATTGCTAACAAAGGATGCAAAATCCCGAATGGCGATCCAAGGGACAAGCCAACTCCTGCAAATAAATCTCACAAAGCAAGTTCTGCTCCTCAAAGTCACTTTCCATAAATGTTTCTAGGAATTTAGTTGAGGTCTCTATTTCATACGGTTTCCCTTCTTTTACAGCCCTCAGTTTAAACAAAATGAACTGCTCAAATAAAAACACAGGGTAAGAGGAGGATGGTACTCGGGTACCCAACAATTCCTGAGAAAGAGTATATAGCTGATCTTTTTCCACCTGCATGGATTTGAACTTTTTCAGCTCCTTTAGCTCCTTCTATAACTCTTCCCAATGGAGTTTTTGGGACATGAGTTCTTCTTCCCATCTTTCCTTCAATTCCCTTATGGTCTTCCTATGTTCAACAATGGAAACCATCCCTTCTTGACACCTCTCCACCTGACTCCTCCACTTCCTCACTTCTATTCTTAGGATTGAGAGTTCTTTTGTCAGCCTCTGGATTTCTTCATCTTCAGCATGTTCTTCATTATCAAAATCCAAATTATCAAAATTTTGAGGAATTTGAGTCCATACCTTATCATCTGATGTTCCAATTTGAACATCCTGTACTGCCTACATGGATACTTCTGAAATCACTTTTGGGGGTGTTGGTTCTTTTGTAACAACATCCCTTCCTTGAATTTCTCCTGCAACAACTTCAACCATAGGTGCCTATGAAACAACTTCTGAGGATGTTGGTTCTTGTGTAACAACATCCTCTCCTTGGATTTCTCCTATAGCAACCTCAGCAGCTGATTGTGAAGGTGTTGGTTCTTGTGTGACAACCTATTCCCAAGTTTTGATCTCCCCATCTACCCGATTGTCAGCTGTAGCTTTGATAGGGGGATGCAAGGCCACTGGTTCTTGTGTAACAGAGCCCTGCCCTTCTATTTCTTCATACTGTTGGGGTTGTAGAGTTACTTCCATGTATTTTGCAATATGGAGTTGTTCTTCAAGGATTTTGGTGTCCCCCGAGGATTGTGACTGCATTTGTTCATCCTCTTCTAAATCCAAATCAGGAATTACATCCATTTTGATATTAATTTCTTCCTGCTGCCTGAGAATCTCTACAAAAATTTCTAGGGATGTTGGTTCTTGTGTGACAACATCTTGGTTAACTTCTTAATTTTCCTGCTATTGGGGTTCTATTTCTATTAATTCCATGTCCTAAGCTGGTTCAACAGTCACAGTACAGAATTCTTCGTTAAAATTAGGAGTATTTTCAACCTTTGGTTTATCTACCCCAATTTGGGTGGAAACTTCAACAAGAATATTCGGGGATGCTGGTTCTTGTGTATCAACACCTTGTTCAACTTCATCATCATCCTACTACTGGGGTTCCATTTCTATTAGTTCTGTGCCCTAAGATGGTTTAGGAGTCATGGCACATAATTCTTCACTAAAACCAAGAATAATTTCAACCTCTGGTTCATCTACCCCAATCTGGGTGGCAACTTCAACAAGAATATTTGAAATGTTAGTTCTTTTGTATCAGCACCCTATTTATCTACTAATTCCCTTTACTAAAGTTTCTCTTGGGGAGCTTCAACATCCTTCCAATGAGATTTTCCTTCTTCTGTTGGCTGTGACTGTAATTGGTCATTTCCCCCCTTTTCTGTACTAGGGATCATTTATGCATCCCTCACTTCTATCTTCGGTGCTTCTTGTCCTTGTTCTTCCATAGCTGCTGGTGTGGGTTGTTGTGTCACAAAGGCACGAAATATGACTTTGTAGCCTGACTGGTTAAAGATTTCTCCACACACAGGGCAGACCACTCTTTCTTCCTCCTCACCATCCTCGGCAGGAGGTGATCCTTCTAATCGATTTGCAGCTTCAACCAGTGTGTGCAGCTTCCTTTCTACTTCCTTCCTGCATGCTTCCTTCCAATTTTCCAGTTCTTTTCGAAGCGATTGTACTTCTTATTTTAATAGACCATTTTTGTACAAAATTCCCTCAATTTTAGGTTCTTCTGCAGCCGGTTATTGCGGGGCATCATTTGCTTTGGGTCTTGGAATGGGGAATTCAATCTATGCTTCTAGGGTTTCCCATCTTGCCCGTGCTGCTTCAGTTGCTTTAACTAACCTGGTTCTTTTTATTCTTATTGGTGGTGATGCATGTATCTCTTCTTTTGATCTCCTTCTTTTCTTTCATGGTGCAAGAATCTCTAGATTTGCAGCTGATGTGGAAGGAATATATTCTATCTCAGCGTTTTCCTATTGTTCTTCAATCAAAGTCCCTCCCATTCAGGGGAAGATTCAATGGTAAACACCTCTATGTTTCCTTTTGTTATTATGGCTCTAACATCCTCGGCTTCAGCTGTCACAGCATCTAATGTTGCTCCAGCTTCATCCTCTGCTATCAGAGCTTCCATATTATATAATCTCTCCATAGGGTTTTCTCTTGCATTCTCCTCCAATTATTCTACTTGGTCATCTAACTGATCATTCGATCCAGTATCATCTCCCCCCTCCCAACTAATTTGGAGGGAATTTGATCCTCCTGTTGCTCCTCATCTTCCCCCAACTGTACATTTGCATGCTCCTCTTGGTTTTGAACAGCCCCCAAGAGTACAGGTATTTCTACTTCTACCTCTATTGGAATGCCAAGAAAAAGGGCGGGTTCCTGTTTTATCTGAATTTGACTTGCGAATTACTCCCAAGTTTGGTTCCTTTGAGATAAGGCCCTTAAAATTATTAATTTAATTAGGCCATGGTGGGTAAGGGAGGAGTTTGGATGCTTGGTTGTTCTAACAAACCCTGCCATATCGTGTAGGTCATTAAATAGATAAAATAGAATGTTCAGTAAGGCCCTATGGCATAGATGAGATAATAGAGGAAGTTTAGAATAATAAACAATTTGATACCTACCTTCACAGGTGATATAATTCTTGAGGAAAACTGCTACTTGATCCCATGGCCGAGGCAGTGACTATAACGCTATCCCTCTCCTTGACTGACGAATTTGCTCCCCCTCAATGAGAAAATCCTATATTGCAGCAGCATTGGGGGTTCTTCGACCAAACGAGGCTCTTCCCACCTAAGGAAGGTCGGTGACTTCAGCCACTATTGCTTCAGAGACTTCTATACGTAACCCACTAACCTCTGAGTGGGTTTCTGTAATATTTAAGGCAAATTGTAGAGTTGTCTCTCAATGAAACCCATTCAGGTGTTGGAAGAATTCAGTCCAACCCGCAGTGTAAAAAATATCAAAAACTTCAGCATTTCTTCTTAGTTCTTACGTATTTGGAGGTTCATGTTGAGATGGGATACCCATGTTTGTTTGAATCCAAAATTCTTTATTAGTTCGACAGATTACAGGTCCCAACAATGGAGGTTAATGCATAGAGTATGCATGAACAACTGAGAGTGGAGTTGGGTAAATTCAGAAAGTTAAGAGCATGGAAATGTTTAGAAATTTATCCCAAATTAGGAAAGGTGGTGGTTATCAGATAAGCTTAAATGGCGATTAAGTTGTATGAGTGGACAACTAATGGTATGCGGGTGTAATAATGGGCACAGAAAGGAAGGTATGATTAATGTTTTCAAATCTAGTTAACGCTTAATCAAGTAAATAATCAGAACCATACCTTTGGAAATATGCGATGAATGATGAACTTTGAGAATAGTAAAGCGTGTGAAGTGTAGCCATTTAAATTTGATCATTATTGCAGGCACGCTGTAATGAATTTTTCTCCCGGTGGACCAAAACCATCTTGTCAATCTTGACGGAAACATAATGAATGCTGTGAAGTAAATTAGAATCATCGCTAGATCTAGAGGAATCACGAACCAAGGTTGCAAAGAGTTCTACCAATATTTGAGGAGTCATAGCCATGGGCCATAGAGAATCAAGTAGTTTGGCGGAGGTGCAACCATGAACCATAGAAAAATTATCCAGTTTTGGTGGATTCGTAGCTGGAGAAAAAGGTAAAAATCATAAAAATGGAAGCGGTAAAAGTGGGCAAGATTGAAACGGTGTTGCAGCTGCCGAAAAAGGTAAAAGTGGGAAAGATTGAAATGGTGTCACAATTTTCAGAAAAGGTAAAAGATATGGGAAGAATTTAAATGGAGTCACAGCTCCACGGTACAGAAAAAGGCATTAAGTTACGGTGTTGTAGCTACATGGAACAGGGTAAAGGGATGTATTTTATGGTGTTGCAGCTGCAAAAAAATGAAAAAAAAGGAAAAGTTTTATGGTGTTGCAGCTGCACAGAATGGGGTAAAGGGTGGTAATTTATGGTGTTGCAGCTGTAGAAACACAAAAAAGTAGGCAAAGTTTTACGTTGTTGCAGCTACGCGGAATGGGGTAAAGGGTGGTATTTAACGGTGTTGCAGTTGTAAAAAAAATGAAAAAATAGGCAAAGTTTTACGGTGTTGTAGCTACAATGAACTGTTCAAGGAATTTTCTTCTGATGCAAGAAGTTACAAAAGGATGACCCTAGTCGTTAGGCCTGATCATGACCATTGCTCCTTAGGCACATCCCTGAACATATTCTTTTTAAAAAAACGTATCAAGTGCAAAGGAAAAAGATAAAAATAATAGTAAAAATATCAATTTATTTATGTACAAAAGATTATGTAAGATTTACAGCGATTATCTAAAGATTGACAAGGGCAGAGAAAGATTCCTTCCCTTGTTTTAACTGGTATTCTAGATCAGCTACAATCTATGAAGTGAATGCATCCTTATAAATGGGCTTATGGTACAGTCACAGCATGTGACCATTAGTAAATAATGGTGCACAATTCTCATCAATGGTTACCAGGTAGACTGTACCATTATCAAATACTCTGTCTACTAGGTATGGGCCCAACCATTTTGTGTGTAACTTACCCTCGAAGTCCCTTTTGAATCTTGAATCGTATAATAATGCCCAGTCTCCTTTGGAGAAGTCTTTCTTTTTGATGAATCGGTCATACCAATTGGATCTCTATTGCTGGATTAATACTGTCTGATCCAAAGCAGCTAAAAATTTCTCATCAAGTTCATTCAATTGATTCAATCTTCTCTTCTGGGCTTCAGTCACATCTAAGTTTACCTCAGTAGTTGTCTTCAAAGTATTTATTTCAAATTCAATGGGGAAGACAACACTTTTCCCATACATGAAGTCATAAGGAGAGAAACCTGTAGTATTGTGCCAAATATGATATTCCCACAATGCTTCTGAAAGTCTATGATTCTAGTCTCTACGATGGCTCCTGACCGTTTTGGCAAGGATGGCTTCAATAACTTTGTTAGTTCTTTCCACCTGGCTATTGGCCTGGGGATGGTATGGTGAAGCTATCTGGTGTTGAATATGGTACTTCTGTAGCAAAGCTTAAAATTGATGCGACACAAACTAAGGTCCTCCATCTGTAACCACTTCCTTGGGTACTCTGAAACGGGTAAAGATTTCACCATATAGGAAATCGATCATAGCCTGGTCATTGGCTTTCAGCAAAGCCACAACTTCTACCCATTTCATCATGTAGTCGTTACAAACTAAGATGTAGGATTTCTGCCTGGAATGAGGGTTGATAGGCCCAACAAAATATAAGGCCCATCTGTCAAAAGGTTCAACCACCAGTTGTGGTTGAAGAGGAATTTGATCCAATTTGTTAGGTTGGCCCATCCTTTGGCGGCTGTCACAAGACTAGACATATTTTTTGCATCCCTGAAAAGGGTCAGCCAATAATAGCCCATTCTAAGAGCTTTGTGTCCTATCCTCCTATCTGCAAAATGTCCCCCATAAGGTTCTTCATGGCAGGCCTTCAGAATATGGAATATTTCATCTTCTCTTACACATCTTCTAATCTCAAGATCAAGGCCTGTGTAGAAGAGATGACCGTCTATCCAACAATACCTGGCACTTTGTTGAATGATTTTCCTCTTTTCTCTTTTTGACAAATGTGCTGGAAGCTTCCCTGTAGCCAAGTAGTTAGCGACATCTGCATACCAAAGGGAATGAGTTGAAACTGCAAATAAGTGTTCATATGGAAAAGAGTCCTCAACAGACAGATTATCATCACTATTAGTAAAATGAGATAAGAAACCAGCGACAACATTTTCTTTTCCAGTTATGTCTATAATGGTGATATCAAATTCTTGTAATAATAGCATCCATCTAGTTACACGAGCATTTGTAATGGGTTTATTCATTAGATACTTGATGGCAGAGTGGTCAGTGTGCACAAAGGTAGGATATTTAGTGATATAATGTCAGAATTTGTTAATGGAGTAAACAATGGCTAAAAACTCCTTCTCGGTAACAATATAATTAATTTTAGTAGTGGCTAAGTTTTTTCTAATATAATAAACTGCATAAGGTGCTTAACCATCCTACTATCCTAAAACTGCTCCAATGGCAGTATCAGAGGCATCTGAAGAAATGTGAAAGGGCAGGGCCCAATTGGGCCCTCTTAGGATGGGAGCTGTGGATAGCTTCTCCTTAAGTTTAACAAACGGCCTCATTCCAAGTAAATTGCACATCCTTCATTAACAATGAAAACAAAGGAGAGGCAAGTTTGGAAAAGTTTTCTATAAATCTTCTGTAATATCCAGCATGCCCTAAGAAACTTCGCACTTCTTTCTGAGTTCTAGGAGTAGGTATATTTTTTATTACCCTGATTTTAGAGGGGTCTACCTAGATGCCATTAGCAGAGATAAAATGCCCCAACAATACCCCTTCACTCATCATCATATGGAACTTTTTCAGTGCTCAAAGGTAGCTGGGTTTGCTCGCAGTGTGTTAAAGCCTTTTCCAAGTTTTTCAATGCTTCTTCAAAGTCTTTGCCATAAGGAGTAAAATCATCCATGAAAATTTCCATACTATCATTAACCAATTCTGAAAAGATTCCAATCACAGCTCTTTGAAATGTTGCTGGTGCATTGCATAAGCCAAAGGGAAGTACCCTGTATGCAAAATTTCCCAAGGACAGGTGAAGGTAGTTTTATCCTGGTCTTCAGGAGCAATCTAGATTTGATTGTACCCGCTAAACCCATCCAAGAAGGATAAAAAATTCTTTACAGATAAGGTGTCAAGTACTTGATCGATGAAAGGCAGGGGAAAGTGATCTTTTTGTGTTGCCATGTTTAGCTCTCTATAGTCCACATAGACCCTCCATTTACCATTCTTCTTGGGTACTATCATGAGTTGAGAGACCCACTCGTTGTCTGAAATGGGATATATAAATCTTGCTTCCAAGAGTTTATGAATTTCTTCCTTCACTATCTCCCTAATATTGGGATTCATTCTTCGTTGAGGCTGGCACAGAGGACATGAGTCACTTTTGATATAAATGTGGTGGGTGCACAGATTAGAAGGGATGCCCTTCATGTCTGTGTACTCCCAGGAAAATGCCCCCTTGTGTTTTTTTAAGAGAGTGATTAGGCATTTCTGTTCATCTGAGGCAAGACTGGGATTGATATTCAGGGGTTTTCCAGATTCTACCTCAACAAGAACACTTTTCAATTTTTTCAACACTGGAACTATGTGAGTATCACTGACTACTTTCTCCTCTGTGAGATTTTCTTGTTCCTCTTCACCTAGAGTAGCATTCAAGATTTGATAAATTTTCTTATTGACAGAAGTGGGTTCACTGATGAAATTATTAATGGCATCGTCTTCAGTTTCATGTTTAAAAGTCAAGGCCTTCCCTATCATTAATAATGGTTGAACTCCCTCTTCTTCCTATGGATCCATCCATAACGGAGTTTTAGCTTCTAAGCTCAATCGAGCTAGAGGATAGAGAGTGAGGTTCTTTATCTCGGTTCCATCTGATATCGTCATAGACCTTGACTGACAGCTGATGCAGGAATCAACTGTAGCTAACCAGGGCCTTCCCATGATCAATGGGTGTCCTCCTAGTTGCGACTTAGGTTGTAAAACCAAGAATTCAACAGGATATTCCCATGAATAAACTGAGATAACGTTTTCATCCAAGATTCCTTCAGGTTTAATAGTGGATCTATCTGCCATTTCTAAAATGGTAGGAGTTGGCCTAAGATTAGTGATCCCAAGTTTCCTTACAGTTTCAATGGTCATGATGTTAATTGCTGCACCTAAGTCTACCAGTACGTTGGGTATTTGTATTCTCCCAATCTGCATAGTGACAGTGGGATTCCCAGGATCGTCATATTTGGCCAAGAGGGTTTTCCCCATTATTAATTCAGATAATTTCCCTATGACATGAATAGTGGGAGGATCCCTAGGTTTTCTTCCTATTTTCCTTGTGCACAAATCCTGAACGGTTCTGGCGTAGATAGGTACATCTTGAAGGGCCTGAAGGATTGGAATTTTAACATAGAGATTTTTTAACTCTCCTAAGAGGTTAAATTGAGGTTTTCCCACTATCTTCGGTAATATTAATATTTCAGGGTATGGTGGTTCCCTAATTAATTGTGTAGGTTGTGTGTTGATAAATGTGTCTTCTTGTGTTTCAGCCAGCATATTGGTAGGATGTTTAGCATCTTCAATAATGGGGGTCACTGTATTGGATAAATATTGTTGGTTCATCATTTCTTCACACACAGGGGATGGAACATCCTCAATGACCAAAGGCTCCACTACCCTCCCTAATCGTAAGCGGATGTCATTGCAGGGTACTAGGGTAATTAAGTAAGTGGGCATGTTAGTAGTCTCAAACTAATGGACTACTTTATTATTTGGGTTGGGGTTAGGTTGAGCAGGCATTTGTGGTCGTATCGACATATTGGGGACAGCATTATTCTGGAGTTGCAGCTGCGACTGTTGATAAGGCTGATGATATTGTTGAGGAGGGTATGGTTGATGAGGAAAAATTTGATGTGGAAGCTATTGAGGAGGTTGGTTATGGGGAAACTGGTTCCTTGGATGGAAGTTCCTCCATCCAGGAGACCAAGAATTTTGTTGGTTTGGTGGTTGTGTCCAAGGGTTCCAGGAGTTAAAATTTTGCATCAGAGGTTGAGAGGGATACCATTGATGGTTAGAATAAGATGAAGGGAATTGTGTATTTATGTGCTGCATAGTATTCCAATTATTCATGTTGATTGGAAATGGAAACAAGTCTGGAGCCATACCTTGATTTTGAGGCTGCCAGGGCTTTTTTTGTGTAATAAAGTAGGTCGGTTCCACATCTGGAGTTGATTCCTGTAGAACTGCCTTCACTTGAGGCAGTGAAGGGCATTCTTTTGTGTCATGGTTTAGCTTGCATAGCTGACACAGTTCTACCTTGTCAAGCGGACATGCCTTTAGAGGGTGGTTATTCCTACATTTAGGGTAGAATATACCTAGTGTGAGATCCTATACTACTTGTTTATGATTTTCCCTCAGGACATATATTTTCAAAGAGATGGAGCTCATCATTTCCGTCTTGAAATTTTTGAGGAGATCGCCTTTTTCTTCCTGGGTGGCTCCTCCATTAGATGACTTTTGTGTTCTGTCAAATACATCACGTTCTAATTTTTCCTGTTTGTCCCATTTGTTGTTCTTGGAAGATCCCCTGGAATACCTTTTGCATAGTTCAATGATCTTTTCAAAGGATTCCTTTGAGATATCCCCCTTTCCTAACAGGTTCAACATGTCTAGGAAATATTCCCTAATATCACGAAGTAGGATTATTTTTTAGCATATATAACCCCATATTAGTCTGTCCAGCTCTCTGCACATTATATAAACGCATGTCAGCAAAATCTTCCATACTTTCATCATCCCTTTGTACCATTTTAAACAATTCTTCTCTCTTATCCTTGGTATTACGATACTCCTGATATTTCTCCAGGAACACCTGTTTCATCTGGTCCTAGGTAGTGATGGTTCCCCCACCCAGGCTCATGAACCAACAAAATGCATTGTCCTTCAGAGTGGCAGGAAAAAGTTTAAGCTTTTGTGCATTGGTGGTGTAGTCGTAGCTGTGATAGAGGATGTCAAATTCAAAGATAAATTCATCCGGATCCTCTGTCGCTTTTCCATAAAAACGAGGCAACACCAATGGAAATATATTTTTCATGGGGGCTATCCCCTTTGGCTGTTGAATTGGGAATTAGAGTGTAGAAACCATCCCTTCAGGTGGGGAGTTACCCTCATGATGCTGATTTTCATCCATTGCTTCTTCGTGATCTTCGGGATCACGACTATTGCTCATGTTTTCTTTTACTTTATCCTCTTCATGCTTCCACTGATCGTTAAATTTTTTATGGAACTGCGTCCACTCCTATTCATTCAAAACCTTCCCATTAATGTGATATATCAAATCTCGGTCAGCTGATCCCATAGTACTAACTCTATCTTCCTCCACGGGGATATCCGAGGGTGTTGCAGCTCCTTGTGTGTTCTCCACTGTGGAAACTGGTGCTGCCATTCCAGGGGTAATTGGGATTCTTCTAATAGATGTTTCCTAATGGCAATACCCAGTAGAATAATTGTTCCTATCAACTAGATCGTCAATGAATGTCTTTCTTCCCAATGCTCGATTTCGTCCACGGACTCGATCACCTACAATGTTAGTGTTCTGTGGCATTCTAGGATTTATAGGAATGTCACACTGTATCCTTCTCGTATTCATGCAACACAAAACATGAAAACTTAAAAACTGAAGAAAAATGAATAAATATAATTACTGGATGCAACTACTATGGTGTCTAATCATTATCCTCCCTGACAATAGGGCCAAAATGTTGGGCACCCTATATGCAAGTTAATTAAATCCAACATACAGAGTGTTCAATATAAATTGTCAACCTAGGGAAGTCTCTTATTTCAAGGATAATGTGCACTGTATATGCTTGAAACACTAAGTAGCTGATGCTATAAATGAATGACCCTACTTTCCTATTCATCCTAACTCATCCCATAATCTACTTAATATAACTTACTGTCTTAAGAATGCAATCACAAATACCTTCTTACAATACTTAATCTAGAATTAAAAGATTCAGGAATTAGACATCTGGATTACTTTTGCAGAAAGTTAAATCCTCAATTACCAAGCCATCTAATGATCGATCTCAATTATCTTAACTCAACTTAATCTAGGAATTCAAAGTGTGGGAATTAAGTTCTACAAATATAAATTTAAAGGAATAAAATGCAAGGGTCTAAAGGAAACAACAATTGAGAGAACTAGGGATGAACAAGGTTGTCACAGCTATCACATAGTTGCATAAGATAAAGTTAACCTACATAGTCGACTATCACACCACACCACCACAGTTTATAGGGGATGCAATTACTGATCATTCAAATGAACACACAAAAAATTGATGATTGTTGTAGCTTACTATAAATAAATGAATTTATCATAAAATTCAAACCACACAATAGAATAAATAAAATACCTAATTAACTCAGCAATCCCTATGGGAAGGTAGGCCCAGCCTTCACACAGAGATGCTGGAAGTAGCACATGTTAGAATGTCAAGATATGAAGAATCAAACTCCTTGTATTAAAATGGCAGATGACCACATAACCTCAATCACAGCTTATACAATATATTCTATTAATTTCCAACCCCTGGCTCAGAATAGTTTCCAGTGCTTACACAATTACAATCATAACATCTTTCCACTATTATCGGGTAGCCATGAAGATCTCTGATCTTCAGGCTGCCCCAATTACGATAAGTTGTTACAACCGTGGCAAGATGGAAGCAGAAAATATAGGAAGGTTGTTACTTGAGCCAGAAATGACAATCATGATCAATCGAGAAGATACTCCATGGATTGCAGCTGTTCTTGAGTAGCGGCGCACTATTGCACCCAAAGTTGTTGCAGCCTGTTGTAGCTACCTTTGTACAGCTTGCATGGAATAGTATCCTTTGACCACATTCTTTGGGCAATGATGGAATGGATGGCAATTATCTTAGCAATGAATGTTCATTCCTCTCTTGGCATTTTCATCTTGCTATAGCTGTATCCTTTACATCTCGAATTGTCTTTATAAAACCACCATATGTTAGCATAATTCAAGATGTAGAGCCCTGATTACAACAATTCTAAGAATTAATAAAATAAGACAATGATTAACCATACTTGTATGAATTGAGGGACCAAGTGAAGGAAAAACATTTGTTTAGTGTATATAATGGAGTAGGATGAGGCAAAAAGAGATAGGTAAAGGTGGTAAAAAAGGGGTCATTTATGGGCCCAACAGCTTATTGCTTTTGTTTGAAGTATTTTGTCGATTTTTTAAGTTTGTGTGTATTTTGGTTAAATATTGTGTTAGTCCCATGAATGCTTCTAGTTCTCATTTGATGCTTGATTTAACCCTTTGTTGTAGCTTGAATCAAGATTGGTTTTAGTGGATTTCCATTGATTCAGGGTTTGAGAAAAGATGTTTTTATTACCTTTTAGTTGCATGAGATAATTGTCTTCACTTTTTCAATTATTCTATGTTGATTGTATATTTTCGTTGTAAATACTTATCATTATTCAAAAAAATAAATGAGCTCTACATAGCTAAGTGAAGAGAAAAATGGTCAATGCACTAGGTTCCTATGCATTGATGGTAGGATACCTATTGGTACGAGGCCAACATTCATCTAATGCAATAATCAATTAGCATAATTAAAATGCATAATTGGATTAGTCTCCACGACCACAATTGGCTAGTGGATTCCAAGATCGAGCATACACTACAACAAAAACTGGATTTAGCGTCCAATTTAGCGTCGGATTTTAGTGTAATTTTTTCCTAATTGTGGTGAACAATTCGGCGCTAAACCAGGAACTATTGTACATTTTCATAAAACGCCGTCTATTGCATCTTTTTTTCCATCCTTTTTAACATCTATTTTGTGTCCATTTTTGCGCCCAATTTTTTGCATCTAATGTTACGCCTTTATTTGCGCCCAATTTTTCAACTTCTATTGCATCTTTTTTTGCGTCCTTTGTTACATCCTTGTTTGCACCTAGTTTCACGCTCATTTTTGCATCCAATGTTGCGTCTTATTTTGCTCCTAGTTTTTCATAGAGTCTTGCACCCAATTTTGCACCATGTTTTACATAAAATTATGTGTCCAATTCTGCATCTAGGTTTGCATCCAATTTTAAGCCCAATATTGCGTCTAGTTTTGCATCCAATTTTACTTATAATGTTGCATCCCCATTTGCATCTAATTTTGTATCTTGTTTTACGTCTTTTTTTGTATCCATGTTTGTGTCAAATGTTTCATCTCGTTTTACGTCATATTTTGCATCTAGGTTTGCACCTAGTATTGCATCCCGATTGATGTCTTTTTTTGCATCTATGTTTGAGCCCAATTTTGCACCCAGTGTTGCGCCTAGTGTTGTGCCTAGTTTTGCGACTATGTTTGTATCTAATATTGCATCTAGTTGCGTGTCCAATGTTTCATCCCATCTTGCATTCAATATTACGTCTAGTTTTACATCCAATGTTTTGTCCCGTCTTGCATCTAAAATTGTGTCTCGTTTTAAGTTTTTGTTTGCGCCATATGTTGCTTCCAGTTTTGCACCCGGTGTTACACCTAGTTTTATGTCCATCGATACACCATATTTTGTGGTCAATTTAATGTCCAATTTTACATCTGGTTAGGAATCCACTTTTTCATCTAGTTTTGGACCTATTATTACATCTAGTTTTGAGTCATTAATTGTCTAGTGTTGAGTCTCTTTTTGCATCCAATTTTGCGTTTAGTATGACATCAATTTTTGTGTCCACATTTGCGTCTAACATAAGGTCAGATTTTGCATCCACTTTTGTGTTTGGTGTGACGTCCACTTTTACATCATGTTTTTCATTTAGTATTGCGTCTAATATTGCATCCATCTTGCACTCCTACATTTTTTTCCTTTAGAAATACATTGCAATATCATTAGGGCATGGAGGAATCGAACCACCAATCTCTTGCTTGTAAAGCAGGTGCTCTTCCATTGAGCTAGCACCCTTTAAGAATCAGGAAGAGGAGCAATATTAACACATAGATTTCATCATTGGTAATTCTAATAAAAAACAATAAGATCCAAAGACAAACAGGATAAAATAGTAGGTTGCATCATTGGCACCACAGGAGCAGAATTTCTTTAGTCAATGCTACCATGGGTGACAAGTGTTCTCACACAAGAAGAAAAAAATACAATGATGGATACTTGGCGGCAGGCTACTAAAAATACAATGTTTGATGAATGGCAGGCAGAATTTCAAGCCTAGGTGGAACAACATTTTCCAAATGAATCAGAAGGAGCTTGAGTCAGCAATACGCAAAGTGTCAAGTGATGCTTCCCTTGATCCACGGAAAAAAGCATATCTTATTCAAAACCTCATGACGAGGTCAGTTCTTACTTCTTGCTTGTAGTTCTTAGCCTTGAATCATGTAATAATGCACATTAATGTGGATTCATGTGTTGGATGGTTTTAGTCGATGGATTGCTGCTCAGCAGAAGTTGCCCCAGTCAAGAGCAAGTCAGTACAGGAATGGTGAAGACATACCTGGGCGTTGCCTGTCATATCGAGATTTAGATCAGAAAATATTTGGATGTGAGCATTACACGTGAAATTGCAAATTGAAAGCTGCTTGTTGTAACCAACTTTTCACATGTAGATTCTGCCATGATAAAGTCAGTGACCACTCAATGGACAGGTTCATTATTCTCCATATTGCATTCATATGTCCTAGTTTGTATTGAACCTTTGATGATTATTGCTTTCCTTTGCATCCTAGTTTCTAATATTTCATTAATTGCAGGAAAGCAACAAAAGAGATGATGTGCATGAAATGCTTGCAAATCCATCCTGTTGCATCAAATTGTGTAACTCCTTCCTGCAAAGGATTTTCTATAGCACAGTATTTCTGCAATATTTGCAAGTTTTTTGATGATGAAAGGTAATATACCGTTTATGGCTTGTCGAGTCCTTTTTTCTGTTACTGTCTCTAATTTTTCCTTTTAGTACCTTGCACCTGTTCACTGGCCCTTTCCAAACTTTGTTAATTGTTATCTCTATTAGAGTGTATGTAGTTCTATTGCTTTTGTAAATTTACTAAATTGGAAGGATTTGGTAATGGAGGTATATAGTATCTACACAAGCACTGGTCTAGAACAATTGTAGGTAAAAATTTAATACAACAAGCATAGTCAACAGTTTGCTGCTTCACTACCCATAGTTTGGATTGTATGTCCTCCAGTCAATCTTTTTAGAAAGGTTACAGGTATGACTACTAAGCAAATGTTTGCTTTCTGGTATGGAGAGCACATTCCCCAAGTCTCCTTGATCCAATTTGATGCCATCAAGATCATAATTTGCTTGCTACAAGTTGAAAATAATTCAAATATTTCATATTTAACATCTAATTACAATGGGAAATAAGAAAGAAATACTATAACTATACATCGAGCAAAAGACAGCATCACATGCAAGTGTCGTGAAGGTTGACTTCTTGTAATGCAATCTCCCCATTCTTAATAGATATTGAAGGGTATACAAAGAATGCCAGGATTTGTACAAAATAACCTTCGTATGTTCCAACCAATTTTTTTAGACCCTCGAATCTGCAAACAAAAATATCATTAACGGGCAATTAGAAAAATTGGCATCAACAATAGAAAATATTAACATAAGCACAAAAATTCCATGTTCATTTGTGACTCTGTTACAACTTGAATAATTGAATGAGGCCCCTTTAATGCAATCTTTATACATTCAATCAGTCAAACAATAAAGTTTAAGATGTCGAGCTGTGTAGTAGAAAAGGTAAAGATGTTAGGATGTGCAACAACAAAGACTATAGATAAGGCAATCCAAATGACAATAGTAACAAAACCAAACAAAGAAATGCATAATTCTGAAGACATCCATTATGGACTGGTCTCAGTCTCACTAGATCTGCAAAGCATTACATATATAGATAAAATATAAGATGATAGCATGCAATGCGCCATATTTAATTTCTAAGGCCTAACTGATAATACATCCATTATATTGGTTATTGTGTTACCTCAAGTGAAGGGTTAAAGCATGCTCAACACCAAACCTCAAAAAGTGAAGCAAGTAAAGAATAATTTTATACCTGACATTGTTAGGGGTCTTTATGGTGTGTGCCAAACTTGCACCATATTAGAAATTTATTGGTATAAATACCTTTGGAAGGAAAACCAGAGAAGGATTTTAGTAATAGTGTAATGTCTCAAAAATATTCTTGGTAAGTCCAGAGTCACACCTACTGGAAAGGGGGAGAATAATTTTCATTGTTACAAGAAACAAGCCAATCTCGTATTTTGGGGTGGTCAAGGGCAACCCAAGCAGAGCTGGTACCAGTGAGGGACTCATTATCAACCCAGGGAGGGATCTAGTAATGAGTTTTGCTTGGGTAATAGGCATGAGCTCTAACAACATTGCAGAGGCATTAAAATTGCTAAAATATTTGCATCTTGCTAAAACTCTAGGATTAAAATCTTATCTTGTGTGGGAGATGCGAGTTTAAGAGAGAACATTAGGACCATTAAAAAATATCTAGGTAACATGAAATTATCCCACATAACCAAGGAACAGACCTATCATTCACTCGGAATGTGTGAAATCTGGTCATGTCCTATGGGGTCTAAATTGGAAGGAAAATAGTTTGAAATAAAGGGATATATTGTGAAGGATGGTTTCATTGACTTGAAAATGATACTGTCGAATTAAATTCATGGCTAGGAAGAGCTATGGGATGCAAGCAGAAGAGAGCTCTTCAAATTGAGATTCTGCATCTACTTGGAGGGGTCCAGTGTTTTAGAATTCATGGTCCAGACTCCAGATCATGGGGAAGGTTCAGTATTACTCCAACAAGGTACATGTCCTTCGAGTCTTTCATGTCTAAGAAACTTGAGCATTTGAAGCATGAAGTTCTGAACTTGGAAGCAGATTTGAGAGAAATCAGAGAAATGCTAGTAGAGAACAATATAGAATAATACTTAAGTCAAACTATCTTTGACCAGCAAGAGGGAGATTACTCAAATTAATAAGACTTCATAAAAGTGACAAAAGATGGAAGGGCAATTAGTGGAGTTTGAAAGATAACTCATAGCAGGGTAGAAAAATACCATAAAGATAGAAAAGGAACCCTAGCTGTATGTTCTAGATTGGCTTCCATGCAGTGTGTTCTAGCTGTCATTATTTACAATCTGCCTAAAATTTAGGACCTACGCTCTCTCCTCTTCTAAACAGTTTGCTAACATTTGTGTAAGAGTATACAATTGCCTTCCATGTTTGTGCATGGGTGTGTTGATGGTTGTCTTCGCAATTTTCAGTTTTTCCTTTAAAATAAAGGTGTTCTTGTTTGAGCATTTGATAATAGAAATATTGAGAGAGAACATTGTTTAATTTGGGATCACTTCATCTTATTTTTTGATGTTTAAGCTGAAATCTAATATCTTCCATATCTGAGGTCTATAAAAACTTAAAAGAATTCAAACAAAGGAAGATCACTTAGAAGTCTTTACTTTATTTAAGAATGTTAAAGCATTATGGTTTGAGGTTCCCTTCACTTCTTCCTGGTTAGTGTTAGTCATTATTTTGCCTATTGGACATAGAAGATTGTCAAGTAGAAAAATAATAAAAAGAATTCAAACAAAGGCAGGCCACTCATAAGTTATAAGCCTCTAACTAGCTTTAAGCATGTTAAAAAATTGTCAAGTTTTTTTTTTTTAAGATTGTCAAGTAAAACCTTTAGAAAATAGAACGAATTCAAACAAAGGTAGACCACTTACAAGTTATAAGCCTCTAACTCGCTTTAAGCAAGTTAAATCACTATGGTTTTGGAGGTTTCCTTCACTTCTTCCTGGTTAGAGTTAGTCATTATTTTACCCATTTGTGATAATGCATGCACATAATGGATCTAGAAGATTGTCTTCAAGTAAAATATAGTTTTTATTTTTTGCAACTAAGTATGTTGAACTTCAGATTTCATGACGACTGTGATAGTTTATATTTAGAGAATCTCATTCAGAAAGAAGTTGATCTCCATTTCATCCTCGAAAACTCTGAAATTGTGATTGCTGTTTAGGTACATGTTATTATGCTGCAACTGTATTGATAATTAAATGCTGCTATTGAACGCCCGAAGAGAATAAGTCTCCAAGTGGGATTTCCAGCTGATGGCAGTCCATAAAGGCTCTACAAAATTTGCAATTACTAAATTTGTTTGTTTGCAAATTGCTTCATCTTGGATTTTGTTGTCTTTTCCAGGTTTGTCCTGATGGAAAAACTATTGAGGCTGAAGCATCTCATGGCACTGTAACTCGGCATTTCTGCGTACATCAGAAGGGAGGTGAAACTAGCACGAGCAACATTGCATCCATATTTGCATGGACCCGCGGGCTTGCACACAGGTATCTGCCTAGATTCACATTGTTAGGAAATCTAATGATGTTATTTGTTCTTCGTGGGATTATGATTCTAATTATACGTATGCAAGATACTTATGGGCATTAGCATCTTCTCACCATTTAAAGTGTGCATCTGATATACCTGTTCTAAGAAAACTCTGAAAACGCTTTATTGTTACTTCTCTCTGGCAGGGCAAAACTAGATGGAAATGAAAGGCTACTTGAATTTGCAGAGAAGCTGGAGGTTGCTTGTATAGGAACTATCGAGGCTGGAAAAATGACAAAAGACTTGGCGCTAATCATTCATGGTTCCAAGTAGGTTTTGTTTTTGTGCTTTAAGATCTATACATTGTAAAATATGCAGCCTTTGGTACAAATTCTAAATGTTTACTTTTCTTGTAAATACTTTATGCAGGATTTCTAGGGAGCACTACCTAAACACCGAAGAATTTATTGATGCAGTTGCAGAGGATCTGAAAAGGAGACTTTCTGCCAAACCAAAGTTGTAACCCTTCTGTATCCTTTCGTTGGCCTGGCATTGGCCGATATTTTCATAAATAGTTTTGGCAGAATTCATTAAATAGTTATTCAAATCAGTTGGGCATGACTTTAAGCATTTTATTGAAAAGGAATCGGGCCAAGGGCAGCTCTACACCAATCCAAAATAACGCTTGCATAGTGACAAAATCGGCTTATCATCAGATGGAAGCTCTTTTGTGGAGGATAAAATAGCAGAATAGACAAGTCCAAGGTCAACCCCAAAATCATCAAATTCCAGTGCTTCACATGAGGATAAACGAAGGTCTAAATTCAGTGTTTTCTTGGAGGATGAATTTCCAGATCCCAATTATCTTTTGATCAAGTAAAGCCAGCACTCCAACCAGCAGACGGAGGTTGCTTACTAAGTCTAAGCCTAGTGCATGGATGAGGGCTAATATTAGTACTTCATATAAAGAAAAAAAGCACCCACAGGATGAACAAGGAACTCCAACATTTGTATGAGTGAAGATTCAGCCCCTTTGGATTAAGACAGACCTCCAAGAAGTAGCTTGTTTTTATGAGTGAAGATTCAGTCCCTTTGGATTAAGACAAGTTACTAGCACAAAAGGAACTAGAAGAAGTAAGAATATATGTATTCTACCTGAATACCAGTTATACTTCTCAAAATAGTTCAATTCACCATTATGTGATGCTGCAAGATGATCCCCTGTGAATAGGGCATTGAGTGGCTTATAAAAGAGAGAGACAGATCCCTGAAAAAGTTTACATATACATGATATCCCATGGGCATAAATTTCTGATATACATTATATCCATTGAGATATTTTCAGATCTATTTTGCTAAAATCTATTTGAAAGAACACAACATAATGGAGATAGTAATGTCTACGAGAGTCGCAAATGGACATTGGAAGGGCTCTTCCTTAGAACAAAGGATCGCCAATTTTTTGCAAATCAGGGGAAGTAAAGGAGTAGGAAGAAATCAGAGATACACATTCTTCTCTGAGGATTGAGAAGCCAGGACTAGAGGATTCACCACTCAGCTGCATGGCCAATGCTTCTCTTATCTTGTTTTGCTCCTTCTGTAAACTCTTCTCTCCTTGTTTCACACCCATATGTTTTTAATCCCAGGATTTTAATAGACTCAAGTCTAGGAATGGTGGACTATGGTAACTCTCCCACTTCCATTTATTGTGATTTTAAAGTACCATTGCTTTTGGTGCAATTTGTTCTTATAAAATCTGACTGGGGTGTGGTTTGTGGTCTAACACTCGTAGCAAGCTTTTGGCCCTAGTTGGTTTGCTTTTTTTCACCTAGGACAAAGGTATTAGAAATCTTCAGGTCATTGGTGATTCCAAGCTTGTGATGGACTAGGCACTCAACAGGGCAAAGATCCAAGTTGTTCTATTGGAGTGGTAGTTACATCTCATGCGTTTGATGCAGGAAGAGACGCTTATTTCTTTATATTTTTATCATGTTTTCAGGGAATATACAACTCGGATGCTAACCTTTTCTCTAAAAAAGGTTTGTCCTCTTTAGAAGGTGTTCTGAACTTTGAAGAATGGCGTGAAGGTATTTTGATTGGTCAAGGAACCCTTCCATTCTATGCAGGTTAATGATCTGAACACGTTTGTGGCTGGTCTGTCGGTTTTTCTGGTCTTACATATTTTTATTGTCCTATGAAGTAATTATTTTTTAACAGACTCTTAATGTTGATCTCTGCTTGCTTCTTGTTAAAGCAGCTGCTTTATTATGTTTTTTCGTAGATGTTTTTATATGGATATAAGAGGAAAGTATGATAAAGCGTAGTTCTTTTCGATGAACGTCGTATAAAACCCTTGTATGGTTTGATTCATTTTTTTAATCTCAAATATAGTATTTTCTTCGTAAAAAAATATACATGTAAAACTTATTAATTATAGACATGCTTGAGAAAACAAGTTTCCCAAAATGACAAAAAAAAATGGGAAAAACTGATCTTGAAGGAAGGAAAAGAGCCCTAGTGTAACTTGCAAAAAGACATATAAAAGAATAAAATAAATGGAAATATAAAAGTAATCTCAGTGGACTTGTTTTTTTACAAGAAGCATGAGTGTATAAGTCACTATCATGTGGCCCCCGTGAGCTCAAGTTCCTCAATAAAAGCAACTACTAAAATAACAGTCTTGGACTTTATTCGCTATGGCAAGAATTCTGGTCAATGTGTATGTCTAGATCAATGAACAATGTAACTAGCCCGATGGAATGATGTGGCCCCTGTGAGCTCAATTTCCTCAATAAAAGCAACTGCTAAAATAGCAGTCTTGGACTTTATTGGCTATGGCAAGAATTCTGGTCAATGTGTATGTCTAGATCAATGAACAATATAACTAGCTCGATGGAATCTTGTTGAATCTTAACCCTCCAATAGTGTAAGCATAATTGGGGTTAATAAGCTAACAAAAATTCAATAAGAATCTTGAAACCACTAATATAAATATAATCAACAGATAATTACAAAGAAGAGCTTCTTTCACTCACACAAATTTAACACGACAACAAATAAATTCATAACACATATAAAATTTACTCAAGAAACCCACGTGGAAAAACCAACGTTTGATTGGCTTCACTGATGAGGTTGACAGAGGGTTGAGTCAACGACCAGGTTTCATTCTTGGTCTGATCTGCCCCACTTAAGTGGTATGTTAAGAAGATGAGATGTGGTGACAGAGGGCTGTAAAATTTTGTTATTTTGCCCTTAAATTAAAGTAAGTAGCCATAGGGGCCTTTGGTTTATTAATGAAACTGACTGAGTGTTGAGCGTCCACTATATTTAATGTTATTCATTAGATCTACCCAATCAAAAGGCCTCTTAAAAATATATGATGACGCCGGTTGCAAGGGCAGAATTGGAAGTTGAGATTGTTGAGTCATCTACCAGGTTCTATTCTTTATATAATCTGCCCCACTAAAATGGCCATTTAAAAAGAAAAGGCTAGTTGCAGGGAGAGATTTGGAAGTTGAGGAAGTTTCTACTTTACATTGCAAGCCATGGGAATATATTTTCAGATTTGGAAGAGAACAAACACATGAATTTTAAAAGAGAGATAGTTTGAAAAATAAATGAGAAGAAAAACTTACCATCTACAGGTGAAATCGGCTCCACGGGAGGCTCGTACAAGATTTTGGGATTCTCTCCTCTGTCGACCCTTTCTCTTAGCTCTCGGAGGTAGTTCTGGTAAGACCTAGATAAAAAGCACAATTAATAAATACAAATATTCGGTAGTCAAGGAGTTATGGCAAAATGAGAAAAAATAACAAAGTCAGGCATACCCTAACGCGTTTAGTCGAGCCGACCTTCTCGACTTTGTCAATGAAATACTGGAAAGAGACGGAAGGCAGCAGGCGGGAGTACCACTGAATGAACACCTCGATCAGGCTACCCAGATCACTCACCTGCCAAGAAATGTGAATCCAACCACATTGGAAGAAACAAAATGAAATGGAGGCCAAAAGCAAATTCCTAAACCAATTAAAAAAAAAGGGAGGAGAATGGACCTCGTGACCAGGGACCTTGAGGTGAAGCATGCGGGGGATGTGCTCAAGAACATAACCGAGGTTGTCGTTGGAGAGGAGGAGATTGGCAGTGAGCTTCGAACGGGTGCGAGGCAGTTTTTTCACCTTGGGAGCTTCGGCCGAGGGGGTCTCTTACTGCTGCTGCTTTCCTCCTACTGCTGAGGAGGAGGAGGAGGGGGGGAAATTGGGGGGCTTATATGTAGTTGGAGTAAATTTGCAGTCCCAAGACCAATGACCTGACCTTCCACACTTGTAACACCCTGTTGGTGTCGTCGCTGATGAGCCATTGTTAGTCTTTATCTTCTTCTTCATTTCAATTCCAATTCCGATTTCGTTCCTGGCCTTTGCTCTCACTCACTCAGCCTCCAGATCAACCATTGGGTCTCCATTTCCATTTTCCCTCTTCTTTTTAAACGGGAAACCTTTTGCCGCAAAATTATGATTATTAACCCAAAAAAAACATAGTTATTTATTATAATAATAATAATAATATAAATAAGGGGCAAAACTCTTGGATTTTTATTGCATCTATTAAGGAATGCGTGAAATTGAATGTTATAGAACCTTAAAAATGGTTGTAAAGCCTTATACTTTGCAGAATATGTATAGAAATATGATGGAAAATGTCTTTAGAATATGTATGTTTATAAAATATGTATGGGTATTTGTATGGAAAATGTTTATAGTGATGAGGGGCCAACATATAGAAAGTAGAAAGTTAGTTGTAGGTTTTTTTGTGTTTTATTATTTTGTATTTTGGAAAAGTATTTTGTCTTATGTTATGTAGTTTTTGATATTTTTTGGGGGTATTTAGTGAGTGTTTTTTCATTTAGTATGACATCTTTGTTAGTTGATGTATGGATGTTTTAGACACTCTAGTTTGGTGTTGTATGTGTCTTTTGTGATTTTACCACAAGTATGGTGGGCAGTATGCAGTAACTTTGATTACATGTTAATAATAAGTATCTTTTTTTCGTTGTGAAAAAATATAATCATTTGATATTTTAGTTTTAATCATTTTATTGTAGGTCAAGACAATGGGTAGGATTTCTTTTGATGGGGGGAACTTATTTCTAAATGAATCTTACTCCATATTGATAGGGAATTGCAATGATTGGGGGGGATTTGGGACCAAATATGGAAAAAGAACATATGGCTAAAGATATACACCTTGATTTAGTTCATTGGAAGATGTAAAAATCTAACCTTGGAGAAAACAATGAAAAGAGGTTTTGAATGACCCTCCAGTTGCATCTTTGTCATAAATCAAAAGAAACCCTGGAACATATTTTAAAGCACTTATGTTTTGTCTCCACCCTATGGGAACCATATTCAAACAAATGGATTGAATTTGTGATAGTATAAATGATACGATGGGACACTAGAGAATGGTAGAATTCCAAAATTTCTTTCTCAACTCTGATTGGAAAATGGTCCCAAGGTTTATTCTTTAGGAAACATATAGGGAATGGAACAATAGAATCTTAAATGATTCCATAATGAGCAATGATTAGATATGGCATAGAGTCAAGAGGGACATAATAGAGATGCTCCAGATCACCCAATGGATGGAGGAGGACTCGAAATTTTAGGAAAAAGAACAAATTAAACATTGAAAATCATGGTATAATCCATGTCCTACATGAAGATTTCATTTACCTCTGTCCCAAGGCAAAAAATCCTATGGAGGATACGTCTCTTGGATTATCTTGGAATCCTATCAACACTTATTATATCCATAGATGGAGTGATAGTGTATTTGGATTTCAAGAAGTGTCGACGGTCATTCCCAACCCATTGCCATGTGTTTTAGTTCATGATTTAGTCCTACGAATGTGAAGGGAGTAGGCTCTTTCTATATATTCCTTCCAACACTAGCACACATTAGTCAACAAAACACCTCGTGAAGGGGAGAAATATTAGGATGGAGTGCTATCGGTTCAAGGTGATCGGAAAACCAAATCCTAAATCATGTAAAAGGAAAAATATTTGGCAAGGAATAAACGAGTAGAGATTCCATGACATACCGTGTAATCTAGCCCAACCCAATGTAATGGGAAGGCATGAACAAATACTATAGTGTGATGAGTGATGACAACAACTACAACTACAACATGGTAAGGAATTATATTAACTACAACATTGCATGCTGCATGCTATTCATGAGCACTACCAAATCCCTCACCTCTTCTCATAAGTTTTTGACCAACATGCGACGACGCTTTCCATGTTAAATAGTTGAGCAATTAAAGGCGTCGTCGCTTAAGCGATGCTTACTAATGCACTGTCGCTTAACCGACGGTTTATGAGAATAATCATCGCTTAACCGACACTTGTGGCCACATTTACAACAAAAAAATGTATCCTTGTGATTTTTGGTAAGTTTAAAAAGAGAAATCCACGCGCCGTCGGATTTTTCCGTCGGATTTTGGATCGAAATGTAGTAGTGCTTTAAGAGGATAAAATGCTTTAGTTCACTAATTTTCAAAAAGTGTTGCAACTCATTGGATATGCAATCATATTCCCCATACAAAAAAAAATGAACACATCTTGTTTAACCAGGGCCAACATGTACAAAGTTCTTAATGGGAAAATGGTTCATTAATTTGTGTTAATCTCTATATGAAGATTATTATATAAGAACAAAAAGTGGAGTTGGATGTGGTGCCTCTATGTTAATTGTTTGAGTATTATGGTAAACGTATTTGTAGCATAAGCAAGGAGCCTCTTATGGACTCTCTTGCAACATTTGTGTTGCACCAAGTACTTGCATCACTCTAAAGAAAGGTCAAGGCATAGCATTCACTATGATGTACAATAATGCATGAACAATGCCATAATTAGCCTCTCATAGCCCATACTCACCCACAAATGTCAAAATGACAAGTTCTTGCCTTGCTTTCTCGAAGAATGAGAAGTTTCTCAAGAACAATGGATGGCAACCATTGTCATGAATGCTAAGCTAGCTAATGATGGATAGGAGTCCACTTTGAATGAAAACATAATTGATTTTCATGGATTTGTGTGATTGCCTCCTCTCATGCCTTAATGGAAAAGCTTTAGGGTTGCTATATTTTGGGTGCTAAGTGACATTTATGTAAAATCACTAAATGTGAATTCCCAGGTGCCAATTTTGATAACTATTTTTATGCTCTTTAAGCAATTTGGATTAACATTTTAAATTTTATTAGGTTGTGACATAAGCTACACAACCCACTGTTTATGTATAATTGTGTAAAATGTACATTGATATTATTAATAGTTAAAAGAAGCAGTATATAAAAAAACAAACTCATCATATCAAAATCACTCTGAATAAGAGCAACAATCAATAGCACTCACCTTCCTTCACATGACAAATATACTAACTTTGGAGAATTCTCTCAAAGTAATATTTATCCCATCATGCAATCATAACATAGCAATAATGATTTATTTTAACTCACTAAACACATAAGGGATGTCTTTTTCATAGGAGGGACTACCCACCTACTTTAAGCTTGGACTTCAATATTTGTCATGGTCAGTGACAGTGTTCATTATTACTTGATATTTTCACCTACAATTTAGTCTACCTTCATTCACCATGTCCTAAATCATCAATCTTATAAGCAATGAGCATTGATACTTTGAAAGTAAACATATAATACTCCTTTCTAGTGGGACCTAATGATGCCTATTACAAGTGATTCCCACGAAGAAAAAAGACCTATATTTTGCAGAGAAAGTGCAAATATTTTGCCAATTTTTGTCATGGACCATTCTTTGCAGACAGAAAAACAAACAGATGCAGGAAAATGTTGCTGCAGGATGTAGCACTAGTAGTCGAGATAGGCATGTTAGCCCAGCACAAAGATGTGAAGGCTATTGAAGAAAAGAACACTTGCCTGAATTCAGATACCACATCAGTCAATTGTGGCAGAAGCAGAAAGCACCTACATGGAAGAATAACTGACAATGAGGATATAGAAATGTTGGTCGCAGTTTACTAAGACAGGAAACCTTTGCACCTGCACAGACGAACTAGACAATCAAAGAACTTGCCAAACATGTAGAGGAGACATCTACAGGCAGAGAAGACACATGTTAGCACACAAATCAAGTTTTTAAGATGAAGTGAAGCTGTCCAGGCTCCAATATGGATGGTTTGTAGATGACTGCACTATAGGGACTGGGGTGAATTCGGATAGCCTCGCACTCAATATAATAACCCAATTTAGCCAGTTTATTAAAACTGAGTTGGGCGGACTTTCTTTTCGGGTTAAATTGATAAAGAAAGTTGGTTGTATATTAGGGGAAAATCTGTAGGCAATTTCCACCTTAAAAAACAAAAACTTGCATCCATTGCTTGGGTTTAAACAATAATATCCTATTTAGGGTTTGATTTCTCATGCACGGTTTCAGAGAACCCTCATCCAGCAACCAGGTTTTGCAATTATAGGATAAAGAAGAAAATATCTGCACATATTGGGCAATCGACCCTGCTTGAGGCTGGGCAATGTGCTGGGCAAATTTCTCGTGCAGGGTTTCAAAGAACCCTCATGCAGCAACCAGGTTTTGCAATTATAGGATTAAGAAGAAAATATCGGCACACATTGGGCAATCAACCCTGCTTGATGCTGGGTAATGTGCTGGGAAAATTGCAATAGTGGCTGCGATATTGGGTAACATTTTAACGGCTAGGGCATAAGAAGTGTATAATTTGATGTGGCAAATGCAAATAATAACAACATGCATCGCATACATCAAATAAGGGCAAACAAATGGGGATGAAAAATAGACTGGCATACCTTAGCAGGCCATGCCAGAAATCCATTGACCTTGGCGAGCACAAGATCTCTGAGCCTCCATTGTCTACAGGCAGCAGGAGCCTCCATTGTCACAGGCAGCTGTTTTGCGGAGTGGGACAAGCGCAAACTAAAATGCCCCATTTTCTCATAGCAGTGTTTTTGAAAAACCGCTTTCTTCATACCAGGAGCCTCCATTGTCACAGGCAGTTGTTTTAAAGAGTGGGATAAGGGCAAACTAAAATGCCCCGTTTGCCCCGTTTTCTCGTAGCAGTGTTTTTGAAAAACCGCTTTCTTCCATGAGTCTGTGGAATGTCAGATGTACACTAATATGTCAGTGTTGTCAGCGTAACATGGCATTATGGACAATGGGAATGCATTTCCGATACACCCAGAATCCAGATCCACTCCCCAGGCGAAGCTCCTGTCCGGTGAATCCAACGCCGTTTACTCTTCAGGCCGTCACGGGTCCCACCAACCATCGTCCGTCCATATATACATCCTAGTTTGAAATTTGAATTTCAAATTCACATAATGGGCAGGCTTAATTTGAACTCTACTTTGATTTTAAAATTTTGGAATGTGTAGAGAATAACAGATTATCAAAGTTGAGAAAAGCAGGGCGCACGTCTTGAGATTGATTAAGTTAGATAGTTGAATGAGTTAATTTATGTATGTTTGCATGCAATTGGGACTTTATTTTTAAATTTGAAAAGATGCATAAAATGAATATATATTTATAATGGCAGAGACTATTTCTTCGGTCGGTCAGAGCGTACAAGTAAGGGACAAACTTACTTCGACCAGATTTCTAAGATGTTATGAAGTTCGGACTCTATTTTCAATGTGATTAAAGCGGACAAGGTTTCACTTGCTCCAATTAATGTGATGCATTACACATGGACTCTATTCATAATTGAAAATTTTGTGCACAATGGAGATGGACCGAGGCTCACAACAGATGTTAGTTAAAAATTATAAATATTTTATACTTAATTTTGTGCACAATGGAGCTCAAAGGAGGATGATAATAGTGGTTATAATAATCTAATCTTTAATGAGATTGTAATTTTGAATAATTGAAGTTATTTTTTTGATATAAAGATATTTTTAATATAATTGTAATATGTTTCATAAAAAATTTATATTTTAATTTTGTAGTGTTCATTATTTATATATCTAATTTTTTTTAATTTTAATTTTAAACATAAATATTAATATATTTTTAATGATAGAAAAGGTATTAACTTATAAAATCTTTAAAGTTTCTTAATAATAGATCATTATTTCTCCAATTTTGATTAATTTTAATTTTAAACATAAATATTAGTATATTTTTAATATTTTTAATGATAGAAAAAGTATTAACATAAAATATTTAAAGTTTTTTAATAAGAGATCATTATTTCTATGGTAAATTGATGATTGTTATTAAAAAGATATGATTTTGATTTCTTTTAAATTGTGAAGTCTTTTAATTTGAGTATAAATATTTTATTGAAATTAAATTGTTAAAATTATTATTTTTAATAAAAAAATGGATTCAACATAAAGTAATATTTCTACTAATCTTATTTTTGTAATATTAATTTTTAATTGATTTCAAATAAAAAGAATTAATTTTTTATTAGTTTTAATCATATTAAAAAACTATTAAAATATTTATATTATAACATTTTTTATATTCATTATAATAAATCATTCTTAATACATTTTAAAGAGTATGTATAATTTTTTTTTTTTTTAAGTGTATGGAATTTTCCATTTTGAATATATATCATCATATATTTATATTAAATCTAGATCTACCAAGCATCTCGAAGGATTGAGGTGTAACTTCTTTTATCTTAAATGTTTTACATGTTTAAATAAAATTACACATAAAAAATTTTGATCCCTTTTTACCCCACATAATTGGGCCAAGAATGTTAGGAACCATTTTCATCTTATTATAATGATGAGTAAATAATGGACATTTAAGAGGTAAAAAAAAGGAACATTGAATAATGAAGAGCAAGTAGTGTACGTATAAGAGGATAGTTGGAATAAATACATAGTGCACATTAAAGATGTTGACTTAAATGAACCTAAATTAGAGGATGTGAAATTTGAGTATACAAAGTGCACACTGAGGAAGATGGTTGAAATGAATCTAAATTAAAGAATTTAAAATTTGAGTATACAAAGTGCACATGGAAAACTATGGATAAAATAAACCTAAAAGGAAATAAAATTCAACTAATGAAATATAAAGTTTTGAAATAATTAATATTGTATATAAGAGCTCAAATCTAGTTTAGATTGGGGGTTTTTTAAAGTAAAGGAATAATCTTTCCTTCTTTTAGATAGTCCCAAGTCATTTTAAT
>LPNX010786397.1:53548-83020 GCA_001517045.1 Pseudotsuga menziesii
GGGGATGCAATAACTGATGTAAAATTGGATGCAAAAAAAGATGCAAACGTGGATGCAAAAGTTGAAGCAAAAGTGGGTGTAAAAGTAAGCGCAAAAATGGGTGTGAATTGGGACACGAAAAAAGTGGATGCAAACATGGATGCAATAGTAGATGCAAAAAAAGATGTAAACATGGATGCAAAATGGGATGCAAAAAGGGATGAAAACATGGGTGCAAAAGTGGATGAAAAAATGGATGCAAAAGTGGATGCAAAAATGGCTAAAACAAAACGAGATGCAAAACTAGACTCAAAACAGGATGTAAACTTTGATGCAAAACTTGGTGCACGAAGGGATGCAAAAAAAGAAGCATAAGTGGATGCAAAAGTGGATGTAAAAAAGGATGCAAAAGTGGATGAAAACAAGGGCGTAAAAGTTGAGGCAAACATTGGCGTAAAAGGGGGCGCAACAAGAGTAGATGTACAAACTAGGCACAAAATTAGGTGCAAAACTAGTCTCAAAACCTGTCGCAAAACCTGATGCAAAACCTAGCGCATAACTAGGTGCAAAACCCAGTGCAAACTACACCGCAATTTGCGCAAGATTTTAAAAAAAGGACACAAAAAATGCCTAAAATAGCACCAACCTGTGAAATTGTGCCATTTTTTCCATAAAATGAAGAAAAATACACTGAAAGATGGTCTAGATGCAAAAAAAGATGCAAAAAGAGATGCTAAATCCAGTTTTTGTTGTAGTGATAATGCCTGATTCTATCAATTTATCAGTTTGTCAAGATTCAGGTCCCCACATGTCCGCTAGACCATTTAAGGGACGGGATAACAAGTGGAGTCCCCACTTGCCCTGAATCTAGTTAGCGCAGTTGTGTTTCACTGACACCTTCAAGTTGTGACTTGTGAGTCCAAGTAACACATGTTCCGTTGTTGATGATGAGATTCATGTTATTTGACTAATGTTGTTGTTCCTCTATTTTTACAATATTTTATAAATCAGTGAAAGATTCGTCAGTTTTTAAAAAAATTTATAATGAAGTTAAATATTCGCCAAGATTTTACAATATCTTATATCTTAGTGAAATATTCATGAATATTTTACAACATTATATAATAAAATGAAAGATTCACCAATTTTTTTATATATACATATTATATTATTCATAAAATCACCTTCAAATTTTCCTATATATCAGAGAGATTCACCCATTTTTTATACATATAAATCTAGGGGGGTTCTTAAAATCAACCCTGAAAGCAACAATGGGAGACAACGTCATCAGATAAAGATAAGAATATAAATAATTTGAAGATTTTTAATCAAAGAACAATGGATGAAATAAATACATAACAAGGCACTTCATCCTTTAAAGTATTCGACGAAACTGCAAGTGAAGAATCCTTAACCAATCAGATTTAATTAAGTAAGTTGTCAATAGTTGCCACTATGTAGAAGAAGATCATAGCAAATGTAACTGAATATCCAACCATGTTTTAAAATCCATCAATCAACACTAAAGAATCTATATCTCATATATTAATCGGTGTCATACCCAAGCATGCAAAAATACCAGGGTTCAACATGTCGATACAAGTTCATCATGAAGATATCAGATTGTAAACTCAGAAAAATACTTCATATAGTCATTACGGTTTTATCGACAAAATTATATGCATGAAGACATTTGAATGGAAATGTGACCAAATATTTGAAGAATTATTAAACCGTGGTACCATTATTTTTTTCCAGAGTTCTCCTATCAACATCAATCACATCTATGCCCTTAAAGAAAACTTCGTCAAGCACAACACCTTTATTGAAGTTGTGACTAATCAAGCATTTAAGAAGTAAGTTCGACACTCTTCATACAAGATTTGTGGGTGAATATTTTCAAGGCCATATGAATTTTAATAAACCTAAATGGTTATTACAGTTGTTAATAATATCAATTATTATCTAGTCACCAATAGGTTAATTAACTATTAATTATTAGTTAAGATATGGTATGTCTATTTATTAAATACACTTGTCTATTACTCTATCCTCCATATTTAACATGTCTCACTATTTTTATAAAGACACCATTCAAATTATCAAATATATATATTTATAAATAATATCCAACATGTAGGGTTTTAACCTTACATATAATGAATTAATGGTCATATTGGAATGACCTTAGAGAAGAAGTGAGTTGGAGATCCTGCAACTTGATTATGAAGGAAAATGACTAAGAAATTACTGGACTTGGATATTGGTGATCATTTGAAGGTCACCTTATGAACTAGTGTAAAAGTTTAAATTTTTTATCTAGAAACATTTTCTTGACCATCATGCTAGTGTTTACAAAGTGGAAACCACAGAGGGGATGTTGAGATATTGATTGCTGGAAGAGGAACTGGAGTGACAATAATGGGTGTTAGCCAATATTTAAAAGGACAAATATAGGCAAGAATATTATTCGTGTGGATCTAACCAAGAATAACATACTATCTAGTGCAAGGATAGACCCTCTCAAAATCCAAGACATTGGTTCAGGTTTTGTTCCATATAATTTGGATGAAGACATACTTGATGAAGTTATAAAGATTTCTAATGATGAAGTAGTTGAGATCATAAAGCAATCGCCATTCTAAAAAGGATTAATGGTTGAAATTTCATTAGGTTATTCAGAAAGTATGCAAGAACACATTCTATTTTGACTTCAAACTAATTTATGTTAAATGTTGTAAAGAATGTTTGAAGAATGGACAAAGGCACAGAATTTCGAAGCCCCTTCATTTAAAAAGTTGTCTTATGAGGACAATCTTGGAGACAATCTATTATGTTTCCTACAACAAAGAGAAGAAAAAATGAATTGATCATCCTGGTGTTTGTTCTAGAAAGAAAATCATTGTCGAGTTCAAATGTGATGGTTCTTTATATGCTTATGTGGAGATCTATAGTTCTAGTTGTTTCACAAATATCTTAGTCAATGCATAACTAGAAAATAATAACAAAAAGGAAGACTGACCAGCAACAAGAATAAGTTAAAATCCCTTATTTTTAGATCTAAACCGAGGATAAATGAGTATGATATTTCAAGGAAAATTGATCCACCTTTCTAGTCTGAGGATTAGTAGGAAAAGTATTTTGCTCAAAACTTGGCAGTGTCAAGGAATTTCATTTCAGATTTTATGGAAACTGTAGATCGCATACCAATATCCAAAGAAGGAAGAGTCAACATTTTGAAGACCATATGGGGTAATTGAACTCAACGTTTGATGATTAGATCAATAGTCAAAGAATAATTATAAATTCGAAGGCATTTGATTCTAGCAATTCTAGATCTCTTGAAACTAATTCAAGATTCAACTTGTGATTTTTCTGCTTTATTAATTTCTATAAAGTTTAGCACTTTTATTGTAATGAGGGTTTAGTTAGAGGCCTCAAAGAGAGTTAAGGGGCATAAATACTTGTATGCATCTGTGTAAACTTGTGGGCATATTTCTATGTAATTTCCTTTAATTAAATATTTCCTAGAGCTTGATATTAGATTGTAAGTCTCTTCCATCGTCATTGTCTATCTTCTTACTTGAATGAATGAAAATTGTTGAGTTTCAATAATTTCTCATGGGTTATAGATTATTAAGCAACAAATTATTTGTTGCGATTTCCCATTTTCTATGTTTCTTTCAAGTATTCATCCATTAATTTGTAGAAGGTACTTCAGTTTATTTAATGTCCCATCCCATGAATATTGACACATGATCTATTAGAGATGTATGTATGTTCATGTTGGTTTCCTTTTCTTTAATCTTTCATTATTCCCATTACTTCTATCTAATATTAACCTTGATCGCCTTTGATTTATATGATGTCTATAAAGGGAATCTGTGCCGAGTGACCTTTCCCCGTTTCCTTTATTGTTCTCCCTACTTGATCCACTACATTAATTAAACAATCAAATCCTCTTTTAAGATGTGTTGATCAATCTCTTATATCAGTCCTTGAGCAAACTCCAGTGCAAACATCTTTTGGCACCATTGCTGGCGAGAGAAGGAATAGAGACATACTTCCCTAGGCTATATAACAACGAATAGATCCATTCTTTGATGGTGAACAAGGAGTGGTTACATAGTTTGGACTGCAATTTTACATTGGGTGACTCCATGAAGGAATAATCTACTTAGAATCTTGTTTTTTTTATTCCTCAAAATATGAATGGCAAATTTAGTTGTTGATCTAGTTTCTTCATCAAATAAGATGACAAATTTTGTGGAAGACTTTGTTTTTCTTCAAGGTTTAAAGAAATTAACAAGTATGATATCTGAAGATGAATGGAATGAGGTCTTTCCTTAAGCTAGGTCTTCTTATTTGAATTCTTATAACATTTTTTATGGACATGATATATTTAGTTGTTTATAATAGAAGCTTCTAGAGGAACTTGTAAAAGAATATGAAAGTTTGTTGGTTCAAAAAAGGTTCCGTATTTCTTCTTAGCATAGTAGCACTTTTAAACAATTTTATGATGATCAACATGAAGAAATTCTCCATTATGGAAAATTTGTGGATGCATTTTTCATTGATCCAAATGTTTCTAGCAGTTTTGGTTATGATGCAATTGATGTTCCAAAAACTATTAAAGATCGATATATCCATGATAATTATCTTGACAATCACAAGGAAAGGTTCATGGTAGCACGAATGGAGCTCCTTAGTAGTAATCCATCATATGATATTTTTGAATCCGAGTCATTGGAGGAGCATTTGAGCATGTTTTCTTTCTCACCAAACGATGACCAACATATTGTAGATATCATTGAGCCCTTAGTTTCCAATCTTGAAAGAGAAGTTGAAATGAGAAGCCATGGAGGAGTGGGAGATGAAAATACACAAAATATATTATTTCTTTTTAACAAGAAAACTATATAGTTGTCCATGATTTATATGAACTTCCATTTATACTGATTTTCCATTGTCTAGAATTTTATTTTTTTCCAATTAATGGCATGGAGGAAATTTAGTGTATGATACAATTGTTGGCATGCTTACAATGGAAATTTGATATTACTTGATTAAATACTTTGAGCTGGTTATATTAGGTGTTGTATATAAATAATCTTTCCATGCAAGCATTTAGTTCCAATTTAAGTTTGTTGCAGTATGTTTTTCAGTGTGTCAGTATTTCCAGTGTTCAATAACTAGCAGAAGTGATCTCCATGCATGAAAAGGGGTACAGTTTGCAAGAATGAAATTAAAACAAAACATAGTGGAGAAAAATTCTGCTATTTTTTAGTTTCCAGTTGCAGGAAAGCTTGGTTTGTACTATGTGGTCAGTTTCATATTGAAGAGTGTTTTTCTTCATATGAGCAAAATGAGTTGCAAGGAGAGAGGTTGCGCAGATGGACAAGAAAGGAACTTGGTTCATAGGTTCTTGTAGCCTCGCATGAAGGAATCCATACCCAGCTGTAGCTAGATGTTGGTACCAAATTCTGCCTCATCAAAATTTTCAGCTTAAAGCAACAAAATCGATGATTTTTCCAAAAGTGTTCACCATGGAAAATTATGGAAGCAAAAAGTTGTATACTTGTTGTTGGAGACATTTACCATCATACACACTCTTTTGGTCAAATTGGCCTAGTTAAACCACTATCCTAAGTATAATTGACATTAATTGACATCAGTGGAGCATTAATTGCCATCATCAAGTCTCACCCATGCCTACCTACAGTCAAGGAAGCTAACTTAGCCTTCTCCTACAGTCAAGGAGGCTAACTGGAGCACTCTGGGGGTGATCTGAGTGATATTAATGCACCTAATTGCTAACTGGTGGTTACAATCAGTTCAAACAGTCAGTTAGGGCACCTCCTCTCATTAAATATATTATTTAATTATTATTTATTATTATTTAATGATCTGGAATCAACAGGGCACCTCGACCAACTTCTGATGGTCAGTTCAGCTTCAGTTAACCTCATCGGGGTTCATTGAAGTCATGGAGCACTAGAACTTGATGGTTGGCTTGCTATGACATGTGTTTGATCTCCTTCAGTTGAGATTCAGTCATTTATTGCACTCCAACTTTAGTTGGGGTTTGGTGAGTCAATTAGGGTTTTGGTCAAGTGGTTAACTGAGTGTGATTGAATGGCTAAGAGTCAGTTAATCCAGAGTCACTCACTGAATTCAAACTGTCTCCTTAGGTATTCGAATTCTTCATGGAGTTAAGCTATTTCTTGACATTTGTATTGTAACCATTCATTGTTTATTAAATATACAGAGAGGAAACCAATTCTGGTTCCGATTAACACCAATTCATGAGTATTTGTTGATTATTATTTCATGAGATTGATTCTTAGTTCCTAGATCATGTGCAAGAATTAATATGGTATCATATAATACGGCGGGACGAAGATCTATCTCTCAAAAACAAGATTTTTGACAGATTTCTCTATGAAAAGTGAGCAATAGCTCAAAATTCCAGCACTGCACCAGAAGCCAAGGCTTACCACTCAATATCCTAAGTAAAGAACTTATTGATCAAGCTTGCTTGATTTACTATGCTGGGTGTGATGAAATCCTAGAATGTGTAGGCTGTCCAACCTTATTTTTCCCTTTCTATTTTGATTTTCAGGTTTCTACAGGTGAAGCATTTGCTATAGCATATCTAGATGGCCTCCCCAGTACCTCTCTTGACTCCATACAATTTACACACATGGAAAAATAAAATGGAGCTTCAGTTGCACTCCAAAGGACTCCATAGATTCACCATGGACACTGAAGTTGAGCCTGGATCTGCTATAGAAAAATCAAGATTCTTGAACAAGAAGGATGAAGCCTTCGATTTCTTGTGCCTCTCTATTTTTGAGGAACTTCTCTTCCATCTTACAGATCTGAAGACAATGAAAGAAATATGGGACAAATTGGAATCTCTATATGGAAATCATGATGACTTGAGAGTTCACCAACTTGAAAAGGAACTCATGTCTCTCCAACCTTCCAATTTTGAGACTCTGAATGATTTCTTTACAAAGTTCAAGCATAATTTTTTCCTCTTGAAGCAATGCAAAGTGGTGAAGGATGATGATCAGCTCATTCTTACCACCCTCTCCAAAATCGGGGCTGATTATTCAGTTTTTGTTTCTACATTCTGTGTGGGGAATCCCACAACCCCCAGATGGAATATGCCTACACTTAATGCCGTCATTGAGTCCCTAACTAATGAACATGACAAGCTTCTCCAGATGGGGATCATCTGATCTTCTCGTGATCAAGCCCTCCATGTCTCGGGGCCCAAAGATGTGAAGGGTAAAGGAAAGCAGCAAAAAATTTAGAAAACTAAATTTGATGCTCCCAAGCCTAGAGTTGAAAATCAGCAGCATGATGAATCTTCCAGCTCAAGGAAGAACAAAGCAAAAGGGCACAATGGGAAAGAAAAAGTAAGGTGTTCTTACTATGGGAAGGGTTTTCACCCTAAACATGCCTGCATGAAGAAAAATATTGATGAAGCAACCTCTATCCTTGAGAGGAGTCACATCAATCTTTCGGAGAGCTTTCGGAGGAGAGATCACCAAGATCGGGAACCACAGCATGAGAAAGGTCACGCCCTCATGGAAAGCACTTCAAATTCCAAATCATTGTTGATTGATAGTGGAGCTTTGAATCACATGATGGCTGAAAAAGACTCCCTTTCATCCTTGGAGACCGGAAAATCCATTCCCATCCACATGGGAGATGAATCCACCATCATTTCCGAAGGACAAGGTAATGTAGATCTAGAAAATGGTTTTTTTTCTAATGTTTTGTATGTACCGTCTCTAGCAGCAAATCTCCTTAGTGTCTATCAGATGACACATACATGAATGCCTAAGAGAGTCTCTTTCAGCTCAAATGATGTTGAGATAATAGAAATTGCATCTGGGAAACTCATTGCAAAAGGCCTTGCAAATCATCATGCAAAATCCTATGAATTCTCTCACTTTGTTGCGGATTCAAAGCCCACCGATCTGCTAACTAATGGAAATGAGGTTAGTAGGCTGTGGAATGAGAGGTTTGGCCATCTTAATTTCAAATATTTTCAGCAATTACAGAAAAAATCCATGGTTGAAGGCCTCCCAGTCATCAATGCAACCACAGGAGTCTGCAAGGGCTGTGTGATTGGAAAACACCCTGAGCACAAGTTCGATCGGGGGAAGGCAAACCGAGCTACAAGCATATTGGGGCTGATACATTCTGATATCAGTGGTCCAATGCCTATCACATCCATGAATGGATCAAGGTACCTCCTTACTTTTATTGATGATTTTTCAAGGTATACATCGGTTTTCTTTCTCAAAAAGAAATCATAAGTATGTGAAAAATTTTCTGAATTGAAGGCCTTGATCGAAAATGCCTCTGGGCTTAAGATCAAGATTTTGAGATATAATAATGGAGGGGAGTATGTCAGTAATAATTTTCTGTACATGTTCTCCCAAAGTGGTATTCAGGTCCAACATTCAATTCCCTACACTCCCCAGCAGAATGGAGTAGTGGAAAGGAAGAACCGGTCTCTCAAGGAGATAACCACCTGTATGTTGGAGTCAAAGAAGCTTGCTCCAAATTTGTGGGCTGAAGCCATGCATTCTATAGAATATATTCAGAATAGGGTGCCACATTCATATATGAAAGGAAAGACTCCTTTCTAAGCATACTTTGGACACAAGCCAGATGTGTCGAACCTACAGGTGTTTGGGTCCACTGCATGGGCCCGAATTCCGCTTGATAAAAGAATGGCTTTACAATCGCAGAGAATAGAATGTATTTTTATTGGGTATCCTAATTAATCTAAAGGATTCAAGCTGCTGGATATCAATACCAAATATATCATCATCGAGAGAAGTGTCAAGTTCGATGAGCCTCTTCAGGAGGTGGAACTAGTGAAGGAGAAAACTGCTGAATTTCCTTCCTATTCCACTGAATATTTGGATGATGAAATTGGGGGTGATGACCCTGATTTGGATCCTCTAATTTATGATATCAATGTGTAGCAATCATCATATTCTGAATCAGAACCTGAAGTGAAAAATCATCTTCCTACATGGGCCCAATAGACACTCTCCTCCGCAGGAGACAACATTGGAAATCCAGATGATCCAAGGAGAACCCGGTCTAATTTTCAAAGAGCAGGTATTGCACTCTCTTGTTCTGATAATTTGCTATCTAAAACTTGCTATTTGATGATTATTTTAGATCCAAAATCCTACTAATATGCTCGAAATTATCCGAGATGGCAAGTTGCCATGGATGAAGAGATGAATTCTCTTCAGAAAAACACTACTTGGGAGCTAGTTTCTCTTCCTCCGGGAAGGAAATTGGTTCAATGCAAGTGGGTGTTTTGGAAAAAGGTTGCTGCTGATGGAAGAACCTGCAAATATAAGGAATGGATGGTAGAAAAATGTTTCTCTCAGTTCCAAGGAGTGGACTACCATGAGACCTTTGTACCGGTTGCAAAAATGGACTCCATCTGCCTTGTTTTGGCTATTTCCACATCCAAGCACTGGGAGGTGCACCACATGGATGTTAAGTCAGACTTTCTGTATGGAGAAATTCATGAGGAGATATACATGAAGCATCCTGAGGGCTACATCACTGATCCATCTTTGGTTTGCAAGCTAAAGAAGTCACTATACGGGTTAAAACAGGCCCCAAGAGAGTGGTATTCCAAGATGGATGCCTTCCTTCTCTCGCAAAACTTTCAGAGATGTAGATCATATCCAAATGTGTATTTACAGTAGCATGATGTTCATATAATTATCATTTTTTTATATGTTGATGACTTACTGATCACAGGTAGCACAATTTTCTCCATTTCAGCCATCAAAACTGCTCTCCACAATGCCTTTGAAATGAGTGATTTGGGGCTTCTAAAACAATTTTTGGGGCTCGAAATCGAGAAAAATTCTGATGAGATTATGGTCAATTAGTCCAAATACATTTCATACCTGTTATTCAAGTTTAAAATGGATAAATTTAGGCTTGCACCATTCCCTTTCCTTTCAGGGATCAACCTTGAAGAAGGAAAACACACACCTCCCATGGATTGCACTATCTATCGACAGCTGATTGGTAGCTTGTTGTACTTGACACATTCTAGGCCTGATATTTGTTATTCCATGAATGCTGTATCAAGATACATGCAGCAGCCTCATGATCTTCATTGGAAGGCAGCCAAGAGGATTCTCCAAGATATTTTCAGAAAATAAGTTCACTTACCTCCGTTCACTGTTGGGGGTGAGTTCATTAGGGTGATCCAGACTACTTTCAGTGTTCAACTTGAGGGGGGATTTTCCCATTGGGTTTTCCCTCTTTTCCTCACTTAGTTTGTTTTGAGCATTGTTTCAGTTTCAGCATTGTACAGGGTGACCTATGGCCTTAGTTGCCAGGGCCCTAGCATTTTATGCATCTATGTTTTCTAACTCTTCCTGAGTATAGCTTAAGGGGGGGTGTTGGAGATATTTACCATCATACACACTCTTTTGGTGAAATTGGCCTAGTTAAACCTCTATCCTAAGTATAAATGACATTAATTGACATCAGTGGAGAATTAATTGCCATCATCCAGTCACACCAACGCCTACCTACAGTCAAGGAGGGTAATTTAGCCTTCTCCTACAGTCAAGGAGGCTAACTGGAGCACTCCGGGGGCGATCTGAGTGATATTAATGTACCTAATTGCTAACTGGTGGTTACAATCAGTTCAACCAGTCAGCTAAGGTGCCTCCTTTCATTAAATATATTATTTCATGATTATTTATTATTATTTAATGATCTGGTGTCAACGGGGCGCCTCCACCAACTTCTGATGGTCAGTTCAGCTTCAGTTAACCTCATCGAGGTTCATTGAAGTCATGGAGCACTAGCACTTGATGTTTGGCTTGCTATGAAATGTGTTTGATCTCCTTCAGTTGAGATTCATTCATTTATTGCACTCCGAATTTAGTTAGGGTTTGGTGAGTCAATTAGGGTTTTGGTCAAGTGGTTAACTGAGTGTGATTGAATGTCTAATAGTCAGTTAAGCTAGACTCACTCACTGAATTTGAATTGTCTCTTTAGGTATTCGAATTCTTTATGGAGTTAAGCTATTGCTTGACATTGGTATTGTAACCATTCATTGTTTATTAAATACACAGAGAGGAAACCAATTCTGGTTCCGATTAACACCAATTCATGAGTATTTGTTGATTATTCTTTCATGAGATTGATTCTTAGTTCCTAGATCATGTTCAAGAATTAATACTTGTAATGGACCTGTTACTTGAATCTTGACATCCTGCATCTAATGTTGCATTGGCTTCAATGTTTGTGTAGGATTTGGTCATCTTCCCATCAAAGCCAAAGTAATTCCATCAATTTTGTTGACCTTTCGTCAGGTTTGTGTCAATTTCGCTAAAATTTTTCCAAGCCTCAAATCTTTGCTCAAAGTTTTTCAAGTCTTGTCACTACAAAATCTTAGCCTAGTAATTATCATTATGTATTTATTTTTCAAAATCCAAACTCTCACTTATTTTTCCCCTCTCCATTTGAATTTTCAAAAGTTTCCTTTTTGAGTTTTACCTAATCTCACTTAAATTAAAGAATAGATTATTTTATTTGAAATATAAAATATTTTTAAAGATTATTATTATGATTTTATATTTAATATAAAAACAAGTGAGTGGCGATAATATACCCAACCCAAACTCAAAAGTCTAAATTGAAGGTCTAATTCATGTCACAATATTAGTACAAATTAAAAAGGGTTTTTATTACTACTTTTTAATTTGCAAGTGTCATCATTTATTTTATTATTTTCTCTTTGAAATGTTTGGTAAAAATTAAATTGGGCTAGGTTTCATTTATTAGTCAAACAAAGGTATGTCAAACCAAAAATATATGGTTTGGACATCATCCTTCGCCGTTTGGTTAATTCTCCACAAGTCGAATAAAAAATGTTGCTCGATATGTCAAACCCAAGTTTTATTTTAAATCAATATTCTTCGTCTTTAGTTTTGTCATTTTTGTAGAACTTCATTTGGGTGTTGATCTCCAAGCCAAAATCCAAGCTCAAGAGTCCTACCCCCATTTTTCAAAGCACTCACACTAAATGCCAAGGAGGGATTCCAATGAATGTGGTATGCTCAACATGTTGGTTCAATGCACATATACCTATGATTAAAACTCCAAGCATGTGGGATAATTCCCATGATGTAAACAAAATGCATCATGCATTCAAAGACCAACAGTGACAAGTATGCTAGGTAAACGTATTCTTGATGGCAATAAAGGAGATCCCATGGGCCATGGAACTTAGGGAAACTATAATATTTCTCCCAAGTGTTATATAAGCACTAAACCAACAAAGTTTTATAGCTTAATTCTAGTTAAAGGAGACGAGAAAAGCATTTGAAATGGATAAACACTCACAACGCCCAAGGAAGATCCTACTAAATTCTTATGTGCTACTTGTCATCTGTCATATAGAGCAGTGACCAACTGTGAATGTGGAAACTAAGATGTAAGTCAAGTGTCAAAGGAAGATACTTAGACTTGTCAATTGTCAAGCCGAAGCGTTAAAATGCAGATGTTAAAAGCATCCTTATACCTTATCGAGTGTCATGAATAAATCTTATAGAGGAACTAATTTTGAGATGAAGTGATGTGTAGTAGTTGCATTTGTTTATTATGAAGATCGCTTGGATGCGAAATTGGAGAATTTACAATGAAGGAATGGTCATATTGGAATGACCTTAGAGAAGAAGTGAGTTGGAGATCCTGCAAATTGATTGTGAAGGAAAACGATAGAGAACTTACTAGACTTGAATATTGGTTATCATTTGAAGGTCACCTTGTGCACTACTATAAAAGTTAAAAAAGAATCTCTAGAAACCCTTTCTTGACCATCATGCTAGTATTTATAGAGTGGAAACCACAGAGGGGATGTTGACATATTAATCACAGGAACAGGAACTAGAGTAACAATTATGGGTGTTAGTTGATATTTGAAAGGCAAAATCCAGACAAGAAGATTAGTGGACACCATTTATATAGAGAGATTCCATAATGCTTCCTTTTTCCCTTGGGAAAAACACAATTTGACTAAAAAAAAGTATAATCTATATTTCAATAAATAGAGATTCCAAAATATTTCCATTAGCACCACCTGGAAAGCACTTCCATTATGATGTATTTTGACAAATATATAATATATATTTTTATAAGTTTGTTTCCATTTTTATTGCCCAGTTGCTTTATGTTGTTTCCTTTTTAAGTTTTTGTACACTTTAAATTGAAATACTTTATGTAAAGAGATTCTACAATGTTTTTTTTTAGACTTAGAAAAAGTTGTGTTTTAACAAAAAGTATAATCTAATTTAGATAAATTAAAACAAAATATATAATCTATATTTCAATAAATAAATAGAGATTCCAAAATGTTTCCATTGAAACCACTTGGAAAAAGCACAGTTTAACACAATGTTTCCATTAACACTATTTAGAAAAAGCACATTTTGACAAAAAAAAATAGTATAAATTTGTTTCTATTTTGCTTTATGATGGTTTCCTTTCTCTTTCTCTTTAAGCTTTTTCTTGGCATGCTTTTCACAATTTCTCCATTGCCAACATGCTTCTCCATTGTATTGTAGCTTAACTTCTCAATACAATTACATGCTTCTCAATTGTAAAAGAATAACCTTAAGAAACTCAGACTCCAACCCATGAACTCAGTAGAACAAAGAAAATGTACACAATTGCATGCTTCTCAATACAATTGCATAATGGCATGCTTATGCTTCTCAATTGTATTGTAACGTAACTTCGTAATTTCTCCATTGCATGCTTTAAACTTTCTCTTTAAGCTTTTCTTGCTTTAAGCTTCGTAATTTCTCCATTGCATGCTTTAAGCTTTCGCAGCATGCTTTTCACAATTTCTTTTAAAACGACCTTCGCAGCATGCTTCTCCAGTTTATTGTATCTACTACATGCAAGAGCGTCAAGCATTTCCGTTTCTGGCCATTACTGGCATTCTCCATTGGCATTTCCGTTTTGATTGGCCGTCTTCCTACGGTACGAAAACATCAGTTAATATAGTAATTAGAATGAAATGCGGATTCTTTTTTGACAGATTTTGATGATCTAAATTTTTGAAATGTACAGGTGGGTGTAGTCTCACTGAGACTAACAGTCGCTATTACAGAGTGATATTTCCATACTTTGTAACTTCTGATAGGATTTTTTGAGATTTTCCATAAAATATGTGCTCTCCGCATTAAAGGTACATTTTCTTTGGGTTTCAAGTGTAGGTTCATTTTTTTTTAATGCATCATAGTTTACAACACCTCTTCTTGCTTTCTTGGCGTTTTGTTCCAACTTTTTCTGATTCTTTGTTAATCCTCGATTTACACTTTAACCATGCTTTCTTGGCGTTTTGTTCCAATTTTTTCTGATTCTTTGTTAATCCTCGATTTACACTTTAACCAGCCCTAAGGACTCAAGAATTTAGGGGAAATATGGACTTAATATTGTAAGTGGGAAGCAGGGGCAGAGTACCATATTTTCTTGGATCTTTGTTAGGGTTGATGGTTATCAAAATGAGAGTACTCTTGGGATTGATCTCTATGTTAATAATTTAAACTTGACATGGGAAACAGTCTAATCCTTCTAAAACATAAAAACAGATTTCTTCCCCATATGAAAAGGTGCGCCTCTGCAGCCATAATACTTATAAGTGTAATCTCATCCATGGCTTCTTCCATGCAGTGATGTGCACTCTTCATAACCTCCAAAGATGTACCTTTTGCTGGCCTTTGATTTTTTGTCATCTCTAGATGACAATGAAAATTAATGAGCCTGCAAGCTTTAGAGTTGATGTCTTCTAGTACCTTTTGCTGTCCGTTGAATTTCTCTGTAGATAATAACAAAAATTAACAAACCTGATTTGCAGGTTTTAATAATGACAGCTATGCCATATGCAGGTTTTAGCCAATTTTGGTCAAATCATGTAAACTTGCTTTTGGGAGCTGTTGCAAGATATTTTGCTAATGGTGTAGGAAAGTTTAATGCTTTGTGATTCCTGGAAGTGCAAGTGTATGTTGTGATGGCTGAAAGTGTAGGCGTATGCTTGGAAATGAATGTTGGAATTCTGAGATATTTTGTCAAATATTGAATATTCATCTATGCTGTGTGGTTGCTATTACTTAAGTTGATGAGTATTATGATAGCCTTAAACACAAAGGAAACTAATAATAATTTTCCCCATAGCAGTGGATGCCAAGTAGTGTATTCACCTAGCATGTTTGTCCGGGTATGATGTCTGTCATGCTTGATTCGTCATGGTTCATACAAAAACATTACAGGTAAGAAGGCCATATCCTCTGTCATATTTTTTGTAAATACACTCATTCGCACAATCACCTCCCATCACAAAGAACCTCAAAGTCATTGGAGTTCCAATCCATGCCCATTTCCCTAACTACCTTTATTTCATTATTGACTTGTTTCTCATAGATTTTAGCCTCTTCAACATGCACAATTGTTGATACCATCAGATTGTTGTGATACTTATTATTATCAAGACTGACTATTTCTGTGAGTATGTCCAAGTAGAGAATAGACTACAAAACCTGTCGATAGCCCAACAAATGTAATATATTTTCTAGATAAACTATATTGCATTAGTTGAAGAAATCAGAACTTCGAAGATATGTTCCAGTTGGTAGCTTGCTTAGAACCCAAAGAATTTGGTGAAATGAAAGGGATATTCACCATCCTCAGTTTCATCTTCAACACCATGGACAAAATAATAAACATCTATCCCATGATTGTCATCTTTTACAAAATCTACTTTTTGAAATTATCTAATGTAATGATCTACTTTTACACTAACATATGATTCATTGATTCATCAAAGTTAAATTGAGACCCCAAAGCATTTACTGGTCTCTATGTGCACTAAAATTAATGTCAAGTTGTTAACCTGAATAATAGTAGGCAATCAACAATCAGTTATACAACCTTAACTGCATGAACTTCAATTGTCTCTCATCAAGTTAAGACTGCCCAAGGAAATTTAGAGATCAAGTTGTTACTGTCTTTCAGCTTCTTAATAGAAACTAAAAGTGAAGATGAAAGTGGAATTGGAAAATGTTAAGTGCCATGGGAAAGAATATTACTAGGTGTATGGATGGAATTCTAGCCGCATCCTCAAAAAAGCTCCCTGCATTTTAGATTCCATCCATGTAATGAAGCTTAAATCTCAAGGAGATTTATTCAAGTATTGTTGAGAATGTCAAAGCTTGGTAATCTTGAAAATGTAAAGTTGTGAAACATGAACCATGATTGGTAGCTCACGAAACAAAACAATTGGAATTCGCAAGAACAAGCACCTTAATCTCAAATGGAATTTGGCAAGTGAACTCTCTCAGGATAAATTCCTTACCTTGATCAAAATCTTGAATGAAATGGAGTAAGAATTGGTATGTACCCCATTTTTTGATAAGTTGTATATGTTGTTTGAACTTTGTATTTGGGACTCTGATTAAACCGGCTCCATAATCAACATATGAATCTAAAGGAAATTCTAATTATATAGTTATTTGATCAATACAAGACATATTGAACAGGTTTAGCTAGTATATTGCTATATTTTCATTAGGTTGTTGCAGGCTATGTTGGTTAGTCTAGGTTAATATAGATGACTTGTAATCTATTATTTTTGTATTATACATATATTTTATCCGGCAACAAGAAATAAAATCTCAGAGTACCTACCTAGCATGGCCACGGACACAGCCATAGCCATAAACAAATTTAGATAAGTTGTTTGAGATTCATTGTTTAATAAGAGATGTTTGTTTCAGTAAAATCTCAATTTCACCAATTGTTATATTGAGTTTTATATACAAGGATGGCAGAGAACTTGATATTTTCAATTTTAAAACATTTATTTAATAAGAATAAGAGATGTTTGTTTCAGTGAAAACTTAGTTTCATGAATGTTTGTTTAAGTAAAAACAAGGTTTCATGAATCGTGATACTGGAATTTTGATACCAAAGGATGTCAAAGATAAGTGTTTCTCACATTAATGGAAATGGAAGTTAGTTGGAGAATGAAATATTTTATGTTCGTGGGTATAGTTATATGTGTTAATGATTTTTTAGTATATTTATTATTATTATTTTCAAGGATGTCAAAAGGCTGTATATTTCTTTTATAAAGTATATTTAAAAAAAAATTATTTGTAAAGTATGCCAAAAAATAAATTGTACATTTTTTTAATGGTTTGTAAAGTATGTAAAAAGTTTTATTTTGGGTTATTCATTATTTTAAAGACTGCAATAATAATTTGAGTTTTTAATCTTACAAACATAAAGATGAAAATACAACTTCATATGTCATACATCTATATCCATTCCAATTTTTTTTATTGACTATATTGGTAATATAGTTATATGTTTTACTAGTAATGTTTATATATATATATATATATATATATATATATATATATTAAATGTATATATTATATTTTTTCAAAAGAAAATGTATATTTCATACATCTCTATTTATTCCAATTTTGTTTTGTTTATTTACTATATTGGTAATATAGTTATATATTTTATTAATAATGTTTAAATATATAACTTTTAGAGATATACATTTTTGAATGTATATATTATATTTTTTTCAAAATAAAATGTATAAATTGTATTAGTATTTAACATTTTGAAGATTTAAGTTTTAATATCTAACATGTAAGGTTTTAACCTTACAAGTAGTATGAGAGCTTCAAGCTTTCACTCATAGTGAAGCTTGCACTCATTCCTCTAGGCATCTTATTCCCTTACATGCTCTCCAATCATTGCATCCCATTTCCTACCCCCTCATTCTCATCAAACGATCCATCTCCCGATTCTCTCACTGCACCTCGAATCCACCTCGTGCACACCATTTTCCCTTCCACGTTGCTCCCACACCGTCACCAAGCTTGTGTTCTTCCCTCTTGCATTCCCACGTTCATTCCACCTTCTAATACCCCATTCCATCTCTCTTCACTTACTTCACACTGACCGTACACCCACGACCTATGCACCATTACAGTATGCATCCATCCCTCCACATGCTGCTCGCTTCTCTCTGCCTGCCATCCACTACACTGCTCTGCTCAAACCTTGCCACCTTCTCGCCCACTGCTTTGCTCCCAATCCTAGTCCCTTCCCATTCTTCTTTTCCTCCACCTTTCCAACTTGCACATTCCCTCGGCTCATCCCCTTGGATCATCCCACCTCTTCTTCCATCCATCCTTCTTCCCAACCTGAGCCTCCTCCATCCCTTGTTGCTACACTCACTCCTTCCACCCACATCACTCCTCTCCTCCCGACCTCCTACATTATCTTTCCTCCACCATCCAATATGCATTTCCCCACATAGTCTCCTACTCCCACCACTCCCCATTGCTGCTCTCGCCGTGTGCTTCCCCCACTCTCTCTCGGCCTCTCCATGCACAAATTCCTTCATCGTCGCCCACCACGTGCTCCCTTGTTTCAACACGCTGCACTCTCTATTATTTGCTTAAACATTCATACTCTACCGTCAATATTTTTTATTAAAATATTATGATCCAATGATCTATTTTATTAAAATCTCATGCGAAAAATTCTTTGAGAGTAATCAAATTCTCTATTTTGTGAACATCGTGTGTGAATAAGTCTTGCTCGGTGATCAATTTATCTATTTTGTGTTGAGAAGCTTATCTATTATTTTATTAAGCAATGCTATGAATCTACTTTTGTGGGAAATTATTGTACTTTCCACTATTTGATTTGGAATATTTTGGATTTGGTTATCAAATATTTATAATATAATAACATAATGTCTTCTTGTTGTTTTCTTTAAAATAGGTGCAAAAGATTTGTACATGGATAATTTTTACTTGATGTTGCTCTATCAACGCTCTGTTATGTAGTGTCGTGTTATGTGAGGTTTTCTCTGGCTCGTTCATAGGTGCTTCAGTTGATTCTCTTTATGTTTGTTTCACGCGTGAAAGGTCAGGCAATGTATATCACAATATGAAGAGGATCTCTCCTCTAGGTTGATGCATTGATGTTATTATGAAAACATGAACTCTTCAATTGCAACACAATAAGTTGAGCTTCCTGTTTCACCTGAAAAAACCCGTTTGACAGGTGAAAGCATTGATTCTGTGTTCAATCAATGCACATAATCTTAGGGAAGTGACTTTTCGTGGGCTCATTGTACAATTTTCCTGGGCTTTTGATCAGTTTTGATCACTCTTAACCTTTCATCTATTATTCCTAGTAAAAAACATTAAGACTTGCTATTAATATGGATCTGTACAATAAATATATCAATAATGTTTCTGGGTGCAATGACATCTACAAGACTGTGGAGCACCAAAACACTGTCAGCTTCAGCTTCAGCTTCAATTTGAAAAAACACAGTCATCTTTAGCTTCAATTGTAAGCCCAAAAATACAATTCACTGCTCCGTCGTTAACTTCTCAACTCCACAAGGGTAAGAATTATATCAATGAAATTCATATTCGAGTTTTAGTTATTTTTGTTTCTCTTCAGCTATGAAACAAAGTACTAGGATATAGATTTTTTTATTATTAGGTCAACATCTATTCTAATGTGTTCGAATATTAGGTCAAACAATGCCTAATGTACTGTGTTCGAATATGAATTTTGTGGCGTTTGATTACAGTTCAACTTTCAGGGCCAAACAAACAAGCATCATGTTCTGTGAATGACCTGCGATTAGATTCATGTATGTTGTGAACAGATTTCATGGTGGTGGAAGTCACAAACAATTACGAATATTAGCATAGTCGTGGATTGCTCGCTATTGAAAATTGGGTGGGTGGCAAGAAATGTGCCAAACCACCCAATTATAGTATTGCTTCAGAGGAAAAAGGGAGGTTTTGGTACATCGGGAAATCAACACCCCTCGCCATCTTATATTCAAATATTGTGACTAATGCTACTTCGAGTAGATTTCAAGGATTAACAATAATGACTTTCCCAAATAATTTTATATCACAAAGTTTTGTCACGGCTTTCAAATTCCAAATTATATCACAAATATCTTTTAATAAAAATAATATGAAATGGGTATTATGGTATATTGTTTATTCATAATGTTCCTTTTCAAATTTTATTGGATTTGTTTTTTAATTTAATATATGCAAATACATAATTTAATCATTCTTTAAATTAAATTAAATTATGTAAATAATATTTAAATTTAATAATTTGTGTGTATAAAATTTAAATTAATTTCAACTTAAATAAGTTCAAAATTAATGGGAATTATGATTTTATATATCATAATTAATCATATTAAATTTAAATTTAATAACATTAATACTATATAAATTTAATAACATTACATAATTAATTTAGTTTAGTGGCCCGCAGGGGTGTAGACCGACTGGCAAGTGTCGTGTAAATGAAGGAATGTTGTAAAGGAGGTCTCAAGTTCAAATATCACCCCAACTTATCCGTGCCCCATGCTTGCGGGCTGTGTGGACGCACCCGGGGTTATAGTGGCAGCCGACGGAAATGGACCCCATGTCACGCGAGTACCAGAACTGCTCAGTTACCGATTCCCACAGTACAATAAAAAAAATTAGTTTAGTAACATTAAGTAATAAATAACATTAATTAATCTGGTGCTGCAATGGGGTGGGGTTTTCTTCACCTCAGATGACATAATTGAAACTACCTTCTCTTGGGGGCTCAGCACAGAATCAAACAACATAGCCGAAGCCTTAGCCCTTTGGCAAGGACTTGTGATTGCCAAGAAAAAGGGTATTACAAGGCTCGCAGTGCTGGGAGATTCAAGGATAGTTATCCAAGCAATTGTCGAAGGAACTCTTCCAAATCATCTGCACCTCAAACAACTTTTAACCAAGATCCAGTCTTTAGTGCGTTCTTTCCAGATCAACAAGTCCCATGAATTTTTCCCTCTTCCATAGGACCAAGGCTGAAGTAAAGTGACGTGGTCATGAGAATGACATATGAGAAAGATAGGTGTCATTTTTTGGGAGCTCAAGATAGGTTCAGAGGCATGGTGTTCACGTGCCATTGTGTGGGAGATCATGGTAGAGCAAGGAGCATTTCAATGCAGGTATGAGGGTGTAAATCGTGTAGTAAAACAAGAGGTAAGCCGCCTCGTCGATCCACTGTGAGTTGGGAAAGTTGATGAGTGATTTAATGAACTGTATGATTATCCCTGGTGGTCTGGTTCTTTCATGCATGAGGAGCAGTGATATAAATGTCAGGAAGATGAAGGGAAGAGGAACTGTGGTCTGGTTGGTTTACATGAAAACTGAGATTGTTTTTAGAGCAAGTTGTGGGAAGAAGCTGGGAGTGGTGATGATGAAGGAGATCAGAAGTGTGGTAGCAGTTATGGCTTCCTCCAAATTGTTGGGATCATCCATGCCATCTCTAGTTCATTATGATGTTAGAGAGGAAGTGGAGAAGCTCAAAGGTACGGTGGACGCAATTGATTCTGAAGGAGGCAGAAGGCTAGAAAATGTGGAAGGAACTTGGCGTTCTTGAGAAAGGAATTCAAATGCACTATCAGAAAGTTTGAATATGCAATTATCAAATTTTTGGCAAATTTGGAGGTGAAGGTTTATAAGCTTGTGCTGAGGTGGTCAAATTGGAATCCACAAGCAAATTAGGTTTGTTGTCCCATCCCTATGGGGACTCTGCATAGCCTGTGGATTTCGCTCTGTTTTGTCTCCTGCAGGTGGTTGAATGATTTCCAGTTTGTTCCCTTTTGAAGTAAAATATGTATGTCTTCATGTCAGTTTACTATTTACTATTAGTTCTAAAAGGTTTCGGTGGATTCTGTTAGTGTACTAATATCCTGAACTTATGTTAGCTTCAGTTATTTACTATGCTAGCTCGTTTTACTTGTAAGGGAGTTTTGGACCTCCTTTGAATATTCCATAAGGGCATGTTTAAGGATGTCTAAGGTTGGTTGACCTGCATTGCTACTTCCATAAAGGCGTTTTGGAAGCTGAACCCTATTTCTGTGGTTATACCACCCTTTATATAATATAACCATTTTTGTCTAAAAATAAATAAAAAAATAAATAACATTAAATAATTGATATCATTTTTAAATAACTTTATTTATATTAACTCAAAATTTGAATTTATATATTTAATTACGGTTAAAACCGAAAATTGTGTATTGTCCATGTATTGTATCATGAAATTATTATTAAATTATGTTTGCATTGACCACATTTCAATTTTCTTAAATGCTAATTAATATTTCTTAAATTTAAATTAATTGCAATATTATCAAAATATTCTTGATTACATCCATATATCTATGAACATAAATATATGATGGATGCATTCTAATAGTGACACCAATGTTTATATGTTCATCCTCCCTAGATGTTGGTCAAGTCTTATTGCGACCCCCTTATCCATTTATTCTTTTGTCTAGGCTCTTCTGTAGTTTTTGGATACTATGTCTAGTGGCCAAATTCATCATTTTTATTTGTTACTATGGTGATAGCTTTAGTAATTCATTTTTTTCATATTCCCTTCCATACACTTCCATATTATTGACTTCTATGAACTACAAGTTTTCTGTTTGATGTACTTGCACCTCCACTACCCTTGTGGATGACTATCTCAGATCATATGTCCCCAGTACTTCTAGGACAGATCTTAGCGATTTTTTATTGACTCTCTATCTATGGCCTCATGCTTTCTTATTTAGGTGGAATGAAAATCAAGGCCTCTCTTTTAAAATTCTTCTTCTAGATAGCATTGATAGAAGCATGGCCATTTAGGCCTTGTTGCTTGAAATGGTCAAAATCCCTTTTCAACAGATTGTAGTGTTGACAAGCACTAGAATTTAATTTGTTGAAGTCAATTTTGTTGGCTTCTACCAATATTGACAAAAGAGATTTTCTAGTATACACCGTAATAGTGATGTACTCTTTTAATTTGTAATTATCTCCAAAATTGGCCATATGATAAGCTACCTCCATTAGAAATAATATATCCATAATGTGCTTAGGAAAGATATGAGGAGCTGAAGTTTTCCCATATACAATATCTAATTTCGGACATGTTTTAGTTCCTAGTCTTTGATTAGTTTTAGCACATCCAGAGCTTTCTCAAAGAATATCGAGCAAAGCTTCTCAAATACAAGCTCACAAAGAGGAGCTAAGAAAAACACATGGATATATTCATAATGCTCTGAATACTTATATCTTCACAATTCATGATAGTGAATCGAAAGAGGTGGAAGAGAAGGTTTCTAGATATCACCCATATATGTGAAGGAACTTATGGCGTGAAATGCATCCAATAAAAATGATTCCATGTGAGATTTAAGTGATTTTGAATTTGGGTTATCCGAACATTTATTGGCATACATGTTCAAATTGATTGACAATATTTCATTTCTTCCCAGTTAGATGCATCCCCCCTTATTCAGCACTTAATGTAGTCCTTTCTTCCATATAAATTGATTGCCAACATTCCTCATATGGTCAAAATGAGTTGCATGGAGAGAGGTTGCACAAATGGACAAGAAAGGAACTTGGTTTGTAGGTTCTTGTAGCCTCGTAGGGAGGACTCCATCCCTAGCCGTAGCCAGATGTTGGCACCAAATTCTGCGTCATCAAAATTTTCAGTGTAAAGCAACAAAATCGATGGATTTTCCAAAAGCGTTCACCATGGGAAATTCTAGAAGCAAAAGTTGTATACATGTAATGGACCTGCTACTTGAATATTGACATCCTAGATTCTAATGTTGCATTGGCTTCGATAATTGTCTAGGGTTTTGTCATCTTCTCATCAAATCCAAAGTAATTCCATCAATTTTGTTGACCTTTCGTTAGGTTTGTGTCAATTTCGCTAAATTTTTTCCAAGCCTCAAATCTTTCCTCAAAGTTTGTCTAATGTTGTCACTACCAAATATTAGCGTGATAAGTCTCATTATGTATTTATTTTTCATAATTCAGAGTCTCACTTATTTTTCCCTTCTCCGTTATGATGTATTTTGACAAATATATAATATTTATTTTTATAAGTTCGTTTCCATTTATTGCCCAGGAGTTTATTTATGTTGTTTTCTTTTTAAGTTTTTGTACACTTTAAATTGAATTACTTTATGTAAAGAGATTCTACAATATTTCTTTTTACACTTAGAAAAAAGTTGTATTTTAACAAAATGTATAATCTAAATTTAGATAAATTAAAACAAAATATATAATCTATATTTCAATAAATAGAGATTCCAAAATGTTTCCATTGACACCACCTGAAAAATCATAATTTGACAAAATGTTTCCATCAACACTACATAGAAAAAGCACAATTTGAAAAAAAATAGTATAAATTTGTATCTATTTGTCTTTATGTTACATTTTTTAATCTTTTATAGAATCTAAATTGAATTAGTTTATGTTGCTTTCTCTTTAATATTTTCATGCCTTTAAGGATTGAATTGGGACTCCATAGGGCAATCACAATCTTCTTTTAAAACAACCATTCACAGCATGCTTTTCACAATTTCTTTTAAAACAACCATTTGCAACAAGAGCGTTAAGCATTTTTGCATTTCTGTTTCTGCCATCTCTGCTTCTAGCATTCTCCATTGGCATTTCTGTTTCTAGTAATTACTGGCATTTCCACTTCTGCAATTTTTGGCATTCCTGCAACGTCTCCTCTTTCCATGGCCATGTAAATTTTGATTGGTCATCTTTTCATTTCATTTATATCGATGTTTAGGATTTTCTTTTGTTTATATTGATGTTTAGGGTTTTATTTTCTCACTCACCCATCATATAAATAGGTTTTTTAAGTAAACTTGTTTTCAAGTAAATGAAAAGATGTAGGGTGAATAGTGTGATGAACCTAGGGAACAAGAAACAATTGTAAAATTTCAACATTGAGCTTAATGGTTAGGATACCAAATTGTTGACATCGAGAGCTTTCTTGGTGTCAATCAATATTCAGGTCATGACATCATGGTTCTATTTGGTAGCATCATGTCTCTTTAGTTGGTTTTACAGAGTTGTGAGCAGGTCCTCCCAGGTTTTCAATAGCATTTGGAGCTCCTAGTCGATCAAGGAAATGTCTATACAGGCTGGCACATGTTGGATAAAGGACACACATTCTTCCTATCATAAAATATGTGACAACGTCAAAGGTGTCTTGATAGACACCTGCACTTTCTCCATCATAATATGCCCGAATTTCCCATTTCCTTGCATTGCGGTTCTATATCAGACAAAAGTCTTCTATAATGAAATGTGTCAACTCTGTCAGTAGTGTGTCGCGAGTCCTGAGAGTTTGAGTGCCTCCTAGGTTGGAAATTTTCACTTTTGTTGCATGGTTTATTGAGAATACTAAATGAATCCATCACTCCCTTGTTTTAGGAAAGATAATTCAATGACGTTGAAGGTTGAATCATCTTTACAATTTCAGGTTGAAGGTTGCATCATCCTTGCAACTCAGAATGTTCAAGATCAAATGGTTCCCAAGGAACAATGGGAAACAAGGTCATCAGATAAAGATAAGAATATAAATCATTTGAATATTTTTAATCAAATACCAATGTATGAAATAAATACATTAAAAGGCGCTTCATCCTTTAAAGTATGTGACGAAACTACAAGTGAAGAATTATTAACCAATCAGATTGAATTAAGTAAGTTCTTAGTAGTTGACACTACGTATAAGAAGATCATAACAAATGTAACTAAATATCCAACCATGTTTTAAAATCCATCAATCAACACTAAACAGTCTATATCTCATATATTAATCAGTGCCATACCCAAGCATGCAAAAATACGAGGGTTAAACATGTCGACACAAGTTCATCATGAAGATATCGGATTGTAAACTTAGAAAAATACTTCATATAGTCATTATGGTTTTATCTATAGAATTATATGCATGAACAAATTTGAATGGAAATGTGACCAACAATTTCAAGAATTATTAAACCTTGGTACCATTATTTGTGGCAAGAGTTCCCATATCAACATCAATCATACCTATGTCATTAAAGAAAACTTCGCAGTATCAATAGGCAAAGTATTTTGCTCAAAACTTGAAAGTGTTAAGGAATTACATTCTAGATTTTATGGAAAATGTAGATCGCATACCAATATCCAAAGAATAAAGAGTCAACATTTTGAAGACCATATGGGGTAATTGAACTCAAGGTTTAATTATTAGATCAGTAGTCAAAGAATAATTCTAGAGTTGAAGGAATTTGATTCTAGCAATTCTAGATCTCTTGAAATTAATTCAAGATTCAACATGTGATACTTCTGCTTTTTTTATTTCTATAAAGTTTAGCATTTTTATTGTAATGAGGGTTTATTTAGAGGCATGAGAGAGAATGGAGGGGTAGGAAGACTTGTATGAATCAATGTAAACTTGTGGGCATATGTCTTTGTAATTTCCTTTAATTAAATATTTCTTTGTAAACTTGTGGGTAGAGATTGATATGATTGTAAGTCTCTTTGTTCTTCATTGTCTATATTTTTACTTGCATGAATGTAAATTGTATCTGTAATTTCCTTTAATCAAATATTTCTTAGAGCTTGATATTAGATTGTAAGTCTCTTCATTATTCATTGTCTATCTTCTTCATGTTGGTTTATTTTCTTTAATATTTCATTATTCCCATTACTTCTATCTAATATTAATCTTGATCGCCTTTGATTTATATAATGTATATAAAGGGAATCCATGCCAAACGATCTTTCCCCGTTTCCTTTCTTGTTCAGCCTACTTGATCCACTACCTCAATTAAACAATCAAATCATCTTTTAAGATGTATTGATCAAGCTCTTGTAGCAGTCCTTGAGGAGACTTCAGCGCAAATATCTTCCAACATCGTTGGTGGGGAGAGAATGAATGAAGACATACTTCCCTAGGATATACAACAAACAATAGATCCATTCTTTCATGGTGAACAAGGAGTGGTTACATACTTTGGATTGCGATTTTTCATTGGGTGACTTCGCGAAGGGAGAATCTACTCACAATCTCACTTTATTTATTCCTCTAAATATGAATGGAAAGTTTAGTTGTTGATCTAGTTTCTTTATCAAATAAGATGATAGATTTTGTGCCAGACTCTATTTTTCTTCAAGGTTTAAATAAATTATCAAGTATTATATCTGAAGATGAATGGGATGAGATATTTCCTTAAGTTATGTCCTTTTATTTGAATTCTTATAACACTTTTTATGGATAAGATATATTTAGTTCTTTATAAGAAAAGCTTCTAGAGGAACTTGTAAAAGAATATGAAAGTTTGTTGGTTCAAAAAGGGTTCCAAATTTCTTCTTGGCATAGGAGCACTTTTAAATATTTTTATGATCATCAGCATGAAGAAATTCTCCATTATGGCAAAATTGTGGATGCATTTTTCATTGATCCAAATGTTTCTAGCCTACTAAATTCTAATGTGCTAGGGTTTAGTAAATGTTTTTAAGATCCCAATGCAAACATCAACCAAGGATGTTTCATCAGCTTGTGTACCTCCTTTTCCTATTCAAGTCATTGATGGAAACTTGCCACTAAGGGGATTTGTTTTGTAAAAATCGCCCCAAGCAATGAGAAAGCAATCGAATCAATGTATTGATTTTGTTCAACAACAATATAAAGCAATTAGTGAAGAGAATATGAAAGAAGATTAATATCTTAAAGATTCTCAGTCAAAATCAAGTGAAGGTGACCTTAATATATCTTGCTCCAAAAGATGAAATGATGAATTGTTTAAATTATGAATTAAACTTTGGTTGATTTATATGTAATTATTTTGTTGTTATTTTACATTTTGTGGGTTTGTCATAATTTTAGATCTTTAATTGTCATTGAAAAATATTTGAACGAATGGGTACTTTAATTTATTTCAAGATGCTAAGAATATGGATTTTCAAAATTAATTTACAAATTTTTGAAACTACCTTTAGTTAAGTAAAAATAAACAAAATACTAGTTTGAAACATACAATTATATATCTTGTTTACAAATGAACATAACATTGGTCAATCAAAGAATTGGAAACATATTGTCCTATGATATGCCATGTATTTACGAATGAATAGAATATTGGTTGAATCAAAGTTGATTTTAAATATATAATTCCATACCAAGAAGAAAGCCTATTTCATATACCAAAATTTCATACCAATTGTCATTGGTTAAGTAATGGATATTCTCCCATAGTACAAGCATTGTGAAAAAACATTGTAAATAAATGATGGCCATCCATAAATCTCATAGGTAATAATATCAATGGAAATTGGCTAAGCAGTGGATAAGTTTAATTGACTAGGACTTATATATATCCATGTTAGAAACAAACAAATTCAAACAACAACTTCCTAATATGACACTAGTATAGTTTACTAAATCAAAAAAACCTCCTATTTTTTATGGACATAGTTTGACCCAATCAAACATATATGGTATTACAACATACAAGTTTTGTCTCTCGTAACAACATCTGAATCATTTATAAAAGGTAACACTTAAAGTGTGGTTCAAGATTTTCATGTAAACAACTTCATAAGTGCAATTGCTAAAACAACCTCTTCATTTTATGATTTTACGCCACCTGCATCAACCTCCTTTCTCCTCCTCCTAAACCCCCACCTCCCTCCTGCTCCTACACCCCCACCTCTCTCCTCAACCCCCTTCCTTCTCCTCCTCCATGTACACCTCCTCCCTCCATCCTCCTTCTCCTCGCCCTCCCTCTCCTCCTCCTCTTCCTCTAGTCTGTTTCCTCCTCCTCGTCTAGTCTGCCTCCTCCTCCTCCTCCTACTCTCTCCCTCCTCCACCCCTTCCCTCCTCCCTCTCTCCTCCACCCTCCCCCTACCTCCTCCTCCTTCTCTCTCTCGTACACTTCCTCCCTCCATCCTCCTCCTCGCCCTCCCTCTCCTCCTCCTCCTCTCTCCCTCCTCTAGCCAGTCCTTCTACCCTCTCTCCTACACCCTCCCAATACCTCCTCCTCCTTCTCTCTCTCGTACACTTCCTCCCTCCATCCTCCTCCTCGCCCTCCCTCTCCTCCTCCTCCTCTCTCCCTCCTCTAGCCAGTGCTTTTTCCCTCTCTCCTCCACCCTCCCACTACCTCCTCCTCCTTCTCTCTCTCGTACACTTCCTCCCTCCATCCTCCTCCTCGCCCTCCCTCTCCTCCTCCTCCCAGCCCCCCTCCTTTCCTCCTCCTCCTTCCCCTCCTTCCTCTCTCCTCTAGTCTGCCTCCTCCTTCTCCTCCTACTCTCTCCCTCCTCCATCTCTCCTCCACCCTCGTTCCGCCTCCTCCTCCTCCTCCCTCCTTTCTCCTCCCTTTTCCTCCTCCTTCTCTCTCCCTCCTCCACATCTCTCCTTCCTCTTCCTCCACCCCTCTCCCTTCCACTCCTCCTCCTTCTCTTCCTCCACCCCTCTCCCTCTCCCTCC
>LPNX010786397.1:83159-107127 GCA_001517045.1 Pseudotsuga menziesii
TCTCCTCCAATTTTCCTCTGCCCCCTCCTTCCTCTCTCTTCTAATTCGACTCTGCCTCCTCCTCCTCCTCTCTCCCTCCTCCACCATGTCCCTCCTCCCTCTCTCATCCACCCCATCCTTCCTCTCTCCCTCCTCCACCCATCTCCCTTCCACTCGCGCCCCCTCTCTCCTCCCCTATGCCCTCCCCTCCCTCTCCTCTCCACCCTGCCTCTACCTCCTCCTCTTCCTCCTCCTCCCCTCTCCCTACCCCACTCCTCCTCCTACTCCTTCCATTCTTCTCCCTCTCCTCTCCACCCTACCTCTACCTCCGTGTCCTTCTTCTCCTCTCTTCCCTGCCCTCCCTTCTCCTCTCTCCCTCCTCGTCCTCCTACTCCCTCCCTCCCTTCTTCTCTCCACCCTCCCTCTACCTCCTCCTTCTCCTTTCTCCCCTTCTTCCCACCTCCCTCTCTCTCCCCCTCCTCCTCTTTCCATCCTCCCTCCTCTTCTCCTCCTCCTCCTCCTCCCCCTCCTCCATTCCCAACTCATTTCCTCCTCCCCTCCCTTTCCCTCCTCCCTCTCTCCTCTCTCTCTCTCTTGCCCTCCCTCCTCCTTCTACACCCCCCCCTTCCATCCTCCTCTTCCTCTCTCCCTCCCACACCCCCTCCCTTCTCCTCCTCCTCACATACCCCCTCCTTTCCTCCTCCCTCTATCCTCCACTCTACCTCTTCTTCCTCCTCCTCCTCCCTCTCCCCTCAACCCTCCCTCCCTCTAGGATTAAAAACTCAAATTATTATTGCAGTCTCTAAACTAGTTAATACCCAAAATTAATTAAAACTATTGACATACTTTACAAACCAATAAAAAATATATAAATTTTTTTGGGAATACTTTACAAATAATTAAAAAAAATACAAGCTTTTGGCCTACACTCCTCTGGCATGTTTTACAAAAAATTAAAAAAATATACAACCTTTTGACATACTGAAGGAAAAAAAACATACACGAATTACTTTAATGTAAAAGTACTAATAGAGAAATATATTAAGCCCAATGCTCTTCAAGAAAAAAATGATTAACATATAGACCTATACCCATAAACAGAAAATATTGCATTCTCCAACTGGCAATGAATTAACATATTGCATTCTTTGAAGACAATCTTAAAAGAAATGAATTACAAATATTGCATTACTTGATAGCATTTACATATGGCAGCCCAGAGCAGAGCAATCAGATCTTCTCTCATATGGCAGAGCAGACAGTGCTGCTGCTATTGAATGAATGCATAGGTTTCTATCTCTGATGAGCAGACAATGCTGCTGCTGTTGAATGAATGAATGCATAGGTTTCTATCTCTAATGGAACATGGGGCATCAAACAAAACAATAAAACCATTGTCAAATGAAACAATAAAACTATTGATCAGATCCATCTAGAAAGCACGAAACTAAAGAAAACCATAAGCATCAATATAAACCATAAGCATTACTCGACAGCATTTACATATGGTGGAGAAGAGCAGAGAATCAAATCTTTTCTCATATGACAGAGCAGAGCAGACTTTGCTGCTGCTGTTGAATAAATGCATCTGTCTCTATCTCTGATGGGAATATGGGGCATCAAAAGAAACAATAAAACCCCTTGCATACTCCGCATCCCATAGACCTTGATCCGATCCATCAAGAAAGCACTAAACAAAAGAAAACCATAAACATCAATGTAAACGAAATGAAAAGACCGCGAATCCAAATTTCCATGGCCATGGAAAGAGGAGAGGTTACGAAAATACAAGAAATTACAGAAGCGGAAATGCCTCAAATTATAGGCTAGGTCAGGGCTTAGTATATCAGAAGCAGGAATGCCAGAAATCTGTAAATGAATTTAGAAAGGGCTTAGTATACTAGGCTTGCAAATGAATGAATACATGAAATTGAAAGAAATAAGCCAATGGTGAGATTAGATACCCTTATCCTTGGCATGCATTTTGCATGTTTCTCTCGGAGTTCTCATAATGATCGTCCAGCTTTGGACATAGCTGCAACCTGCCCAACAAATATGTGCCATGATTGTAACTAATCAATATAGTCCCACCTACACATTTCAAGAATCTAGACGTTAATATCTATAAAACGAAACAATAAAAACATTGCATACTCTACATCACATACGCCTTGATCTGATCCATGTAGAAAGCACGAAACAAAATAAAACCATAAACATCAATGTAAACGCAATGAAAAGACCGCCATGGAAAGAGGAGAATTTGCGGAAATGCCAGAAATTGCAGAAATGCCTGTCAGAAATTGCAGAATGCGGAAATGCCAGAAATAACAGAATGCAGAAAGAAAGCCAAAATACCAGAAATTCCAGAATGTGGAGAAGCGACAATGCGGAATTGAGTTGCGCCCAAGCAAAGCATGCTGCGAATGGTCGTTTGAAAAGAGGATTGAGATTGCTCGCCTGCCATCGCTGGTTCTCTCGAGCTGCATAAAAAGCTTAAAAATGATAAAAAGCTTAAAAAAGGAAATAACATAAAGCATAAGGAAACAATATAAAGTTTAAAAAAGAAAACTAGAAAAATAAAAAATAAGAAAAGTGAGAAAGCTTAAAAAATAAACAACAAAAAACAAATTTGGGAATTTTTATTTAAAAAAATAGAGATTATATATTTTGTTTTAATTTATTAAAATTTAGATAATATGTTTTTGATAAAATACAAATTGTCAAATTGTTTTTTTCCCAAGTGTAAAAGGAAACATTGTAGAATATTTCTATAAAAATGGTATCCAATAGAATCTTTGAAATTTAGATGATATACTTTTGCTAAAATACAAATTGTCAAATTGTTTTTTCTCAAGTGTAAAAGGAAACATTTTATAATCTTTTTATGAAAATGGTATCCATTGGCTAAAACAAAAAGATAGAAAAGCAATTATTATGTTTATAAAAATCATGTTAATAAAAGAAGATATAAAAAATATATTTAATATTTTAAATAAAATTCTAATACATATATTTTTATTATTTATTGATATAGGGTTTGTACTATTGAATATTGAAGTCAAAACTTTGATTCTCTAATAATACAATTTGCAAAATTACAAAAATATTTTAAGATTAATCATGGTAACAAGGCTTAATGTAATATAGAGGTAATATAGAGGTAGCCCATAAAATAAGATCTCCATTCCATATTACAATTACTTAAATCTTTTGAGATAAGATTATGGTGTTGTGATTCTAGAAAGTCTTAAAATGTAACATATTTAGGTCATCTCTTAAGAAAATCAAGTATTTTAATTAATGAATATTTAATTAGTAAAATTGTTTATATTAGAGTAAACATTGTATGATAATTTTTTATTTTTAATTAAGATTTAGAGAACATGATGAGAGTCTCTCATACTTTCAATTTTCATATTAATATTTTCCATGCTAGTAAAGCATCTGTTTGTATGATATTAATTTTGGCAAATATAAAATAACTTTCTTTGTAATCATGTTAATTGCATCTTAGCTTATGTGATTAAAATGAGAAGTTGTTTATCCACCTCACTCAAGTTCAAATCTTGTTTGTGAAATGTTTGCCCTTTTTTTGTGTCTTAATTGATGTTGACAAGGTACCAATAATATCACTCTTGTAAGTGTTTAAGGGTGAGACAAGATATTTCCAACCATTACCCAAATGATATTATCTCAACCGATTGTAGACAATATTTCATCCATTTTTCTTACTACTTTTCATTCAAAAAAATGTTACTTCATTATTTCTACCAACCATACCAAACTAGTTCCCCAGATTGGGTGGTATTTAGACAGAAGGAAAATATGACGACATGTGGCAGGTCCTAAGGAGAGGACTAGACCAACGACACATGTCCATCCTCCTGCTAAAAGGATTACCACCTTGTCCCTATTGATTAATTTATAAACCTCCGCGTTCACTCTCATCTCTAATGAAACATGATATCTATCAATTCTATAGTCAGCCTTTTAATGGAATTATGGAAATATCTCCACACTATGGTGTAAAGTACGCTTGAAATTATGTGTTTTATAGGATTAAACCCATGAAATGGATCGATAACATTCTAGGTATCAACACAGAGGAAACTAGTGCAATGATTTTTTCAAAATAAGTCACTTGAGAACCTAATTTCGACACCATGAGGGTAGATAGGTATGAGCTATACGGTTTTTGTGTTGATTTTTGTAGCATCAGATAGGTACTTCCACATGGATAGTCTATGATAGGTGGAAGGTGTCATTTAATGACTCTCAGACATAGGAGATCCAATTTATGAAAGTGAACTATTAAAGTGAATGTACTTTTGTAATTACTTTATGTAAATGATATAGAGTGCCCACGGTATTTGGTATCCCATGGAATTGAACCAAGGTATTTGCATATTGTAATGTTATTAAAGGAAATATAGGTGAGAAGAGGTTACACACAAAGTGAGTGAGATATCATTGAGTGGTTAGAGAATAACTTTCAACCAAGTGTGCAGGTGCAAGGGTAGGGTTAGAAAAAACTAGCACGGGGCAACTAAGGTTAGCAACTAGAAAGATTGAATGGATGATCTTGTGGTTTGAAAGCTAGCATTTTGTCATTATAAGTTTTCCTCAATGGGCCATTATCCCAAGAAGAGAGCCTAGGATTTTATAGTTAATAAAATCAACTTTTTGTTGGTTTTTTTCCAGTTGGGGATTTCCAGGGTAAATATATGTCAAATGTGACTGTGATTTCATGTGTTTTGTTGCCTCATAATTAGTTAGGATCTCAATGTTTTTTCAGTAAATAAATTTTGTAAATTATTTGTGACAAAAAACTGGGTTTGGGATCGAGTAAAACAAACATTTTGATAGCCAAGAGGGTACGAACGGGCTCAGTGGCCAAGCACATTCCAGGGTTAATCTCTTCATTGGTTGTATATATACTTGTCTTCTTTTATCTCCCATCTATTTTTTCACTCTCAAACATGTTCGTAATTTTCTCCCTAACTCTTAAAACATATTTCCTTTTGAGGAGTAGTCGTCAACGTCAATAATTGATTAGGACTTATACATCAATACTATAAACAAACAAACTGAAACAAGAACTTCCTAATATGACACTAGTATAGTTTGACCAAATCACTACAACAAATCACCCTTTTTGAGGCGGTTTTGGCTTGAGGTAGTTTTGCTAACAAACCCCCCGCCAAAAAAAATAAATTAGGTATTTGGGGGTAGTTCTTAAACCCCCCCCATAAAAAAGTCATGAGATTTTGTCTTTTGGGGGCCTTGTTTAAAAACCGACCAGAAAATCTTGACATCTACCTTTATTTCTTCGGTAATGGAGGTGAATAACACTCAAATCGCCTAAATTTTTCAGTTTTGGAGAAAAGGAAACATTTCACCTCAATTTATGGATGATAGCTTAAAATTTTGGCACTTCACCCCTTGATTTATGGATCTTTGGGTAAACTGGTCTTAGTCCGTCCTCAATTTGGGTAAAATGCACTTAGTGTGTCCTCGATTTGGGTTTGTGGGAGGAAGTAAAAAATCTATGTTGGTTGGCAGGATCCATGATTGGAGTGAATCTGTTTCAGTATTCCTTGCAGGTAATATATGTTATGATGGTGGGACATTTGGGAGAACTCACACTTTCCGGTCCTTCTATTGCAACTTCTTTTGCAGGTGTTATGGGATTACATGTCTTGGTATGATTTAAAAAATTTGTTATTGATGTTTACTATGTTATCATTGGATGTTTTACAGTGTATAAAGTCACTCATGATGTTTCATATCTTGAAAAACGCAAAAAGAGAGGATTGAAATTTTCAATTGTTGTTTTTGTTCTTCCATGAGTGTAATTGTCAACACATCAAGGTATTTACTTGGGCCATTCTGTTTCTCTTTTAATATTTGTGTGAAATCCACCCAACGTGGACTAAATGTTGCAAATTCTTCATATTTTCTGACATACTTTAGGAGCTCTATTTTTATCTAATCTTAAATTAAATTGTTATTTTTGTGTAATAAGTTTGTTATCCCTTAAAAAAATTTGGTGGGTATTCTAATGGTGGCGCAAGAAGGAGTTGCCTACAAAACAACAGAAAAGACAACTGTCATAGTGCACAACAATATGATAACTTACTAAAGATACCCTCTAAAACATTTCTTTTCTATTTTTTTGAGTTGGTGATGCACTTACAGATAGATTTGTCAACTAATTATTCCTCATTAAGTAGGATAAGGTAGCACTACTTTCACTAGTGGAAAATGAGAGATTAGTGACAAAAAATATGACCAAAATCCGCATATCAATGACCACTTTTGGTTTGGCGATCGCTGGTGGCTAATTTGCGGTCTTTTATTACATGACCAAAATTGGTCATTTTTATTTTGGTCATTTATAGCTTGTCGGTTGGTCATTAATTTGGTCATATATTTGGTTATTAATTTGGTCATATATTTGAATCAATGACCAAATATATGACCACATTTGTGACCAAATTAATGACCACATGACAAGCTAGAATATGACCAAATTTGGTCGCGTAATAAAAGACCATAAATTAGCCACCAAAATTGATTTTTGGTCATTGATATGCGAATTTTGGTCATTTTTCTGGTCAATTGTATCTCATTGTTTGCTCGCGTATCTCTCAATTATTGGTCATTTTATTTGTGAATTTTGGTCTTTAATCTCATTTATTGGTCACTAATTTAGTCAATTTTTAGTCGCTTTATGTATGGTCATTATATTTTAGTAGCTTGAATGGTGTCCATTATTAATCAATATAAATTTTTAATATGATATTATGTTTAAATTTAAAAAAAAATCATACATTTATTCTCATCTAATACACATGCGAATTATGCAGTCACATTATAATTAATTACAACAGTTGTAAATAAAATCTAATACACATGTAAATCATGTAATGCCAGATTAATTAGTTAATAATTGCAACTTTGATACATAATATAAAGTACAACCATATATATAAGTTTTAAACCACAAATTATATTATATGAAATGTCAAAAGTATTATAATAAATATGACGTTTCTCAAAAACACATATTAATTTCCATATAACTTTATGGGAAAGCCATCACTTTTCAAAATATTACAATGGATAAACCATCATACTTGCACTTGGTTGCAAAACCATACTTAGATCCCACATCAACAGCTTCTAAACCATACTTAAATCCCACGTCAGCAGCTTCAAAACCACACTTAGCAGCTTGAAAGCCTCAACATCAGGCTCTTCATACGGAATGGAAAATCCTCAGTAGTGAGCTCTTCATAATCAATGGCACACTTATAAGTTAAGCTCACTCCTACAAAATCCAATAAAAAATAATCACTTGTCAAATAGAAAAACAATGAAGCAAATTATTTATCTTGTTCAACAGCTAACAACAATAATCAAGATCATGTGCAAAATAGGAAAATCTAATCTAACAAATTCAATTTAAGAATTGGTTAAAATTAAACTTGAATGGATAAATCTGTAACTATTTAGTACCTAAGAAAAGTAAAACTCAGCTCTAAACCAAGAAATGGATTTCAACAGGAAATATAATCAACGAATCCACAAAACAATTATGTTCGACTGCACAGGTAGAAACCTGTATACATAGTGCAATCTGTGAAGGATTTCACCCCTATATGTCATGTGGTTAATGAATGACATGGTAACTATGGAAAATGATGAATTATTTAAGAAAGTCTCCAATCCAATGCCCAAAAGAATAAATAATAGATTTCTTTACCTATGGAGTTGCCATTCTTCTATGTATGATTTGGTGCAAAAGTGTAACAAATGCACTCAAACACAAGTTGGAAATGCTGGTGCAACAAAAATGTAAAATGTATGACTTGTGTATGTGAGAAAATTTGTATAAACATACTTTCCCAAAAATGAAATAAACATAAATCAAAAGAGAAGAGGGAAGTGAAACCTTAGGGGAAGCCACTTGATGAGCTGGCCTTGTTGGAACAAGAGAAGGTGAACTGAAAAGAAGAATCATCTTTTATGGAGTGCTTCCATGGTGCTCAATAATAGCTACAAGGAACATGTTAACAGGTGTTATTATAAAAATCAATATATATTTTTAGTGGAAACAACTTACAACTCTTCTAATCAAGATGAAAAACAAAATTACACTACTGCAACAAAATCTCATGCCAAGTCCAAGCAATCATAACTTTAAAATATCTAGAGACCAACACTACCAATTTATATTGTTTGACATAGCAGAGTAGTAATATACCTCATCTAAATCTGCCGATGCATTGCAAGGTGGGAGCTTTAAGGCCTCTCATAAACTGAACACTTGTTTTTGGAGCTCAGAAATCACAAGAAAGTGTCCAACCCAACAATAACCACCAAGTCCTTCACTATCCATGTTCTGTAGTTGTGACATGTTCATACTTAGCCTGGTCTGCAGTGCCAATTCCCATGGGGCTATCGCCTACAAGAGATAGAAACTATTATAGCATAACTAGAGAAAGATACATATCGTTTCTAATTATTTGTGGAATGAATGCTTTGGATTGCAAATGTGCAAAGAATAGTACAGTAAAAGAACTTCAAGAAAAAAACCATTTCCTTCAAGGCTCTTCCTAGAAGGGCACAGTATACAAGAAACAAATAACTATTTCTAACTCTCTTTATCATTCTGGTAAGTATCAAGAGATTTAAAAATTTCCCAGTTTCCCGTGATGGACATATTTTAACTTTTTAATAAGTTACAAAGAAACAGGGATCAAACCTACACCCAACAGAGCTGCAAAGCATTAAAGTGCAGAGAATGGGAAAATTGTTCTAAACCTAAACCCAATAGAGCTCCAAAGGATTAAAGGAAACCTATGATATGGTAATGAAAGGGGAATATTGCTCCACATTAGTACCCACCACTTCACGTTGGCGCCTATCTTCTTTCCTGCACTTCTTAAGATTCATGTCTTCAGTTATCTTGAGTTTTCTGTAGAAGAGAAGCCCTTGATTTTGTATCATATGTACTCTCTGCATAGACAATAATAGAAGTGTGCTCCTTCATTCCATTTGCATCTATCTCAATGTTTGTGTTGCTCCTATGTGCAAATCGCTACAAATAATTGGCATATCTTAATGATGGATTAATTCCTCTATCATTAGTTCTTTCAAATATTAATATGAAGTTACATACAGTCAATAGGGATGTATTTGGGTCTGGTCCATGCATTAGAACATAAATTCAAAATCCTTTGACAATGTTTGGATGCATTTGGAAATCTGCAATTTCACTCTCCTAGAATTTGACTTTTGTGCCTAGTTTAAAGTTTCCACTTCCTATTTTGAACCTTTTCCAAACTCAAAGTTGCTGCAATCTCTACATGGAATTAGGCTGTTTTACAGTGAGATATATAATACATGAAAATTTGACAAATTTACAAGTGGTCTTTATAGAACACATCAGAAGTTCAGAACCTGGACCTCTAATAAATTGCTAAGAGAAATGAATGAACACCTGGCAATGCTCTGTTATGATTCACATTGCATGTAAATGTACTTATTATGGTGGTACAAATGGTCATGGACTAGAAATAACTGAACTGTTGGAACCATTCAAATCAATTTTTTTACATAATCTGATTCCTCATATGGAATGTGGCTTATATTAGATTACCCATGTCCAGGACACTTTGAGCTGAAATTGCAAGGTTTGGAGATCCCTCTAGGTATTCATTAATCAGAGAAAGTTATCAAAATCTATCTCATAAAATGGAAAATTACTAGAAGACATTTACATAAAAAATTCCAAAATGACTTTTACCTCGAAGGTGACCAGAAACTTTTCTTTAGGAGACCTATGCCACGAAGATAAATGAAACACAAAATCAATTGCCACAAGTGAAGAAGCAACCTCATCACCATATAGCTGGCTTCCATAAGGAATGGGATATCAATGCATTAATCATCAATAGAAGTAATATCCTTCCATAGAATTCTTTTGGGAGGGAGATCCGTTCCTTGAAGATGGCAATATTGACTGAATGAACCACTGTAAAATAGGTTTGCATTGAACTCAACATTGCCAAATATATCGACTAAGGATTCCTTGATTGCATCACATGACATAATGCAGAAACTTGAACCAAGACATACATGAACATATTGATCATTAGGCACTTCTTCTGTCAGAACAGATAGCAGTGACAATATCCCAGCATTTAAAAATATCTGACAGTGGTGACAATATCCCAACATTTAAAAATATGGTTTCAAACGTGTTCTGTAATCTATTATTTTCTGAACCTAAAATTGTCATGGTTTGCATATGAGTGTACTCCATTACTCATTGAGCCATCTTCAAGTTTGACTTTTCTATAAAAAAGCACATAAGCTGCCAATGTCTTTATCTCATCCTCACTAATGGGAGAGACATGACTATCATCAAAATTATACCACTTGTTCTCATCAATAAGCTGCATAGAGAGATTGAGAAAATTTTAAAAATATATATGTAGTTTATATAACCCAGCAAGCACGAACCTCCAAGTGCTCTATATACCCAAAGACTAAAGAAACTCATAGATTTATTTCTTTTTCAAGCATAGAAATGAAAAGATATGCAATTTACATCATGAAATAAGCATGCAGAATTGTCCAATTCCCTAAAGGATAAGGTGCATGGAACTATAAAGGCATGACTTGATAAACTCTAAGTTGCCAAGAAACGTGGGTACAAGGACGGGGACGCCACTTTTTGAAACAGGGTACTTGGGTACATTGGAGGTACTGTATATATATGGTTTAGTGCTCTTTTACGAATGCTACAGCCACAACTTTCAGTTGATGAAAGAATGGACGGGGCTGGTGTCAAAACCCCAAAAACTCTGAAAAATTTAAAATTTTTAAAATAGCATATAATTTTATTAAATGCAGACCTTAACTGTTTGATTAGTTTATGTTACTAGAATTGTAATTAAATGATCTTTTATTATGCTCAATTTATAAGCTGATTTTCTTGTCAGCTACTGATTGTTTTCTGTTTGAAATCACAAGGGGGAAATATCATGACAGACTGGGCTTACTTAGCTTTCGAGCTAATGCAACAGTTTTTCTTGCTCCTACAAATATATAGGTAATGTTCGGGCCGCTGCTAACAAATATTTAAAGTAATACTACTCAATTTTCTGTACCAAATCATTCAGTAAAAATTATATGCATGCTAGCCAGTTTATAAAGATTTTTAAAGGTAAAGCTTTTCCTATAATTCTCCTTAAGTTCTTACTGATAGAAAACTGGAATTTACTAGAGAAAAGATAGTTATTTTTCTTTATAATATCAGAATTAATCATTTCTATGAAGTATTGAATCATTTGATGAGTTTATTGTAATGCAAATATGGAAATGATATTTCTTATCTAGCTCTGTAATTATAACTGGGTTACCATATTCAGACCAAATTTCTACTCAACCGTTGTTACTGCATCATGTCAAGTTTAAAATTTAGAATATGTTTTGATTTGCAATTACAATTGCAAAGAATCTGGAGTTAGATAATATCAATATATACTTTTCTTACTCCGAACAATTTCAGGATTTACTGTTTGATATAAGTCTTCTTTTAATCATTTTAAGAGTTTGCAATGTTTTAAAAACTATCTCTATTTCCATGATCAATAATTGAATAAATTCTCTAATCACCTTTAGGATTAGTTCTAGATTATCATAATCAAACTTATTATGAGTTTCCAGACTAAACTATCATTAAGAATGGTGATAACAATTTACATAAACTGCTAGTCATACTTTCACTTACCAAACCTTGTAAATCTTTGGGCATGGAGAATAACAAAAGCCTAATTGTTATCATAAGGAATCTAAGACTATTAATAGATTGTTATTATATTGATAATAACAAGTGAAATGGACTAGATTAAACCTACTCCAAAATTTGTGAACTATATAGCTTGAATACTACAAGTTAAAGTCATATGAAGAGAAAATGACAAGTCTTTTACCAACTATGCAAAGCTTAAGAAAACGGCATTATAGTTGTAGAATTAACCATCCATATCTAATGTTACTCCATTATCTTATAGACTGTAAAGAAATCATAAATCTCTTGTCTTCACCTGAGACTAGGGTAAAAGGCAACATAGTGGTAAGTTTTTATGAACAAAAAATCACTTAACCCTATACCCATATCCTTATAACTTTTAAAATTGAAAATCAATTCCTTTTTGCCTAGATACCTCCAGACTCAATCTTGAGCAAAAATTATAATGCATGGTTTTTAATATTTATAAAGCAACGTTTAAAAAAAATATACAATGCAAGGCTTAAGAGCATTGTGCTAACGTTTATGACCGTGGATTATATGGCAGGTAAACCATAGTATAGAGACCAAATGGAATATCCATGCTATGATTTTCTTGGAACCCAATCGATGGAAACTCGTCGTGGAACATTAGAGGTTGACCCACCGTATGCAATATATTAAAAAACTTACGTGGTCACTCCAGAACCATGCATTGGTGCTATAAAATCTTTGACCCAACCCTAAACTCCCATTTCTCCCTCGCCTTCGGGTTTGGTCGCTCTGCAAAAGTCCTCCTGATCCATTTCTACTGTTGCATTGTTTGTTAGCAGCTTGCATTTTGCTCCAGTCCTTTGTGCTCGTCTACTGCACTATGAGAGAATTGATAGTTTTCTGATGGCGGTTTAATTGTTTAATGTAACCTAGGGTATATCCCTTGGCACCATTGTTGATCCTGTCACAGCATGAGTGCATCCTTCAAATTGGTACTGTCCATGCTTCCATTGTGGAAGTTATCTTTCACTTCTACCAGCTCATCCTCCTCGGTGATAAGGGAAGGGTTTACGCTTCCTCTACTCATAGTTGTCAGACTGTTTATGGTGGCCGCACTTCTTTCAGACTCGCCGATAAGTTACAGGTAAAGATTTCATCTTTCCAGTTCAAGAAATAGTTTAGCCAATAAAATAGGGTTTTAATTAAACTATTCTTTTGCTGCAGGCTTTGGCTCCTCTTAAGGTGTGGATGGCACAAAGCTTCGGCGAGAGGCTTTACCTGGTAATCCTAGTTTTCACCATGGCGTTCCCTCCTTGCTGGTTTGTTAGGGTGGTTAAGGTTTGACTTAGAGTGATGAAACTCTGTGGTTACCTCAGCTCTGTTTAAACTTTGAAACTGTATGTTAAAAAAATGTTTTTAACAGGTTAAACCATGCGCTATTGCATGGGTGTTATGGCTTTGGTCGATATTGTAATTATTTGTCTTTCTTCTCTGTTTAAGATTTTCCATAAAATAAAATACTGAATATATATAAAAAGGAAATGGCTGTGAGTCTGCCTGTATATGAGGTTACGGCCTCTATACTCTATTTCCTTTACTGTGCTCTTAAAGATGTTCAGGGTTTTCACCCGAGTTTTGAGATATGACTTCTTATAAAGCTTTCCTGTATCTTGGCTTTGTTTATAGCATGCATCTTTTTATTATTATTCTAAGCTCTGTACAGAAATAAATAAATTATAAGTTTACAACCACTTATACTGTGGATTTATGGTGCGGCCGTGGGTGAAACATTGTCTTATCTCATAGTATTTAATTTATTTGTATAAACTGGACTTGTAGTGTTCGACCCTAATTTTACAGTTTAGATTAAGTCCAGTTGCTTAATCTGTCTTTAAAATATAACTCTGTTGGTAAATTCTTTTTAATAAATTGCTGCGAGGGTTATATGTTTGATTTATTTGTTATTTAAAAACTTCTTAAAATATATATATACAGGGTTTATGCCCTCATACCAAATCATAACTGTTTGATGTTGCTTTCCTGCATTATTCTTAGTCATGTTATAATACTGTAATTTATCTATTATAAGAGATTCTGTGGTTAAAAGACTCTCTGACTTATGGTTAAGTAAATTTAATGTTAAGGTTTCAGTACAAGCTTTATACTTTGACTTCTATTTACTAGAAACTACCATGCAAGAACATACTTTTTAAATTAAGTAAGTCTGTTGTACTGTTATATTTTACTATTATTTGTGAGTATTATTTAATTATTTGTAAAATACAAAGTATAAACCATTTATTTGTTTATAAACCTTGTTTATCTATGGATAGAATATAATCAGTTTAAGATTGCAGTGGTAATAATATAATATTAATTTAAGTATTACATTAGTAATGCTTTTATATTATTTGCAATATAAGTATATTATTATTAATACAATAACGATATTACTTCTTTGTGAGTACAACTGTTTTTACGGTTAATATTGTTATTCAATGTCTGCTTTAATCTATCTATTTAGTTCTAATGACTATGTATATTTACATAATACTCATATAATATTTAAGCTTTATCTCATGTATATATATATATATATTCCTGTATATGTAATAACATTTATTTACCATACTTGAAAATAGAGTAACAGTTTGAAATATGCTTGAGCTTAGCTGAATAAAAGAGTATAAATTAATTAAATAATTACATTCTTAACCAAAATACAGACTAATACCACTAGGATTTATTTGTAAAATCAACCAATGAATGATTAAATCCTACTGTCAGTATTGTCTTTTCCACACTAAGGGTTATATTCTTTTAAACTGGAAAAATAACTATTATAAGACTTAAACGGCTGAAATACTTAGTCTATCTTTTCTTATTGCAGCTAGTATTTACAGGAAACAAGATACAGTACTAGGAAGTAGTTTTTTTTTTTAAAACTATAAGAAAATAACTTATAAACTCCTGAAATACTTTTGGTTATTGAAAGTAACTAATAAGAACTCAGTTCAGAAGGATATTACTTCACAATATCGATTTACTGTGCTGGAGTACGGTCTGGTGATACCAGATGTGGAAAAACACAGTAACTATTAATAGTTTTAACTACTGATATTTTGAGATACTAACTTTACTGAAACTAACTAACTCCTCAGACATATAAAATAAACATAACATACATCCATTCATACTCAGTAAATATAAATAAATAAATAACAGAACTTGTTTAAGCTGTGAAAAACAACAGCAATGGGATGCCGTTCCTACCTACCAACTCATGGAGAGCACTCAGACAGTGACTTCTCAGGACCCCCGAGCTTGCTCTGGTCTCCCTGTTTGAAACTAGGTGCAGCAAAGTCAGATACCAGTCTTCAAACTCAGTATTAACTCAGAACTATCAGTCAGTTCTCTCAGCCCAAAAGGCTGTAATAAAATCAAGTTACTGCAGCAATCCTCCTAACATAACTTCCTTACTGTATTTCCCTCTTTCTCAATGAATTTCCTGAATAACATTCACCTGAATGAATTCTCTCTGGAAAATATCTGAGCAGCCTCAGCTCTCTTCATTGAGTTCTTTTAAAAGATTTCCTAGGTCTTTGTTGGGTTAACTGTCATTTAATGACCCACCTGCTCTGATTCCACTTTCTTGGGGAATCATGACCCCAAATATAGGGAATTTTCTACCTGCAACTTAGGAAGTGTTTGAGGACGCTGCTACTTGTCTTTTGCCTTTCCACCTAGTTCCATCTACCAGTTTGACCAGTAACCTCTTTTAACAGCTCTCCCATGCTCTTGTCTCCATAATTTATTTATTAATAATAAAATATTCTGAATTACACTCCATTACTATTGACTCTACTGAGTCATCAATACCTTACTTAGGATTAAGTTTAACATAATGTCTCAGAAATATAATAAAACAATTTACATAATTTTACAAAATTGGGGTATGTGACATACACACCCCCTTAAAATGTAACATCGTCGTCGATGTTACTTATTCCTCATCCTCTGCAACCTCCTGGAACATATTTTTGTATGCTTCCCGCATCTTACTTTCCAGTTCCCAGGTAGCTTCTTCAGGACTAAGGTGCTTCCATTGCACCTTCAGCTATCCAATTGTGCGGTTCTGCAGAGTAATTTCCCTCCTCCCGAGGATACAGTTCGGTTCCACCAGAACTTCCCCTTCTGGTTCTACCTGTACAATGTTCCAATCAATCACATGGGTAGCATCATGAACATACTTTTTCAGAACATAAATATGAAAAACATTGTGCACTTTTAAATTAGGTGGTAATGCTAGCTGATATGCAACTTGACCATTTCTAGATAAAATTTCAAACAGACCATAGTAACGTGGCGCTAATTTTGCACAACTCCCCAATCTTAGGGAGATCTTCTTTGGTCTTACCTTTATGAACACATGCTCACCCACCTGGAACTCTTTAGGAGTTCTTTTCAGATCTGCTTGACTCTTTTGCCGCTCCTGGGCAACCTTCAAGTTCTCCTGCACTTGTTTTACAATCTGTTTCATTTCTTTTAATAATTCGGGTCCCAACACTAATCTATCTACTGGATTATTCCAGGAGATAGGAGTGTTACATTTACGCCCATACAGAATTTCAAAAGGACTGAACTTAGCTGATGATTGATAGTTGTTATTGTATGCAAATTCTGCTAAATGCAAGTAATCCTCCCACTTATATGGTTGATCCTTGACGTACATTCTTAACAGATCTTCCAACACCTGATTAACTCTTTCAGTCTATCCGTCCATCTGAGGATGGATGGAAGTGCTGAAATTCAGTGTTGTGTTTAATCCCTTAAAAAAGGATTTCCAGAAATTCCCTCTGAATTTAGGATCCCTGTCTGAAATAATAATGTTTGGTACACCATGTAGCCGAAAAATTTGCTTTAGAAAAATGTCAGCTATGTTTGCAGCCTTGTAAGTGGTTTTAACATGAATAAAATGTGTTGCTTTACTTAATTTCTCTACTACCACCATAATTGAATCATTCTGATTTTGATTTCTGGGTAATCCAGTAATGAAATCTAAGCTGATTATTTTCCATTTCCAACTAGGAATAGGCAAAGGTTGTAGTAACCCAGCTGGATGTTGATGTTCTGTCTTCACTTGTTGACAGTCCAAACATCTAGCTATATACTCAGCTACTTCAGATTTCATGTTAGGCCAGAAATAATCTTTTCTCAACATGGTGACAGTCTTCTGGTAGCCTAGATGCCCTGAGTAAGGGGTTTTATGAACTTCATCCAGAATCAACAATTTAACCTTAGGCACATTAGGCACATACAATCTGTCCTTAAACAATAAAAATCCATCTTTATTTAGACTGTAACCCTTTATTAAACTTTCTGTAGGTTCTTCTTTAGCTATAGCTTGTAATTTTTGATAAATTTCATCCAACTTTATCCCTTCAGTTAGTTGTTCATTTAAATCAGAATTATAAGTATTGATTGCTAATGTAAAATTCAGTTTTGCATTTCTGCTCAAAGCATCAGCCACCTTATTTTCGTTTCCTTTTATGTGCTGAATTTCGAAATCGTATTCAGTTAAGAAGGCTAACCATCTCGCTTGCCTTGCATTTAAGTTAGGTTGATCTAAAAGGTATTTTAGACCCTTATTATCAGTGATTAAAGTAAATTTTCTGCCTATTAAGTGGTGTCGCCACATTTTTAAGGCATGAATAACAGCAGCTAGTTCTAAATCATAAGTGGCATAATTATTTTCATGAATCTTTAATTTCTTGGACTCATAGGCAATGACATGTCCATCCTGAGTCAGCACTCTTCCTAGATCGTCATTACAAGCATCAGTGCAAACCACGAAATCCTTATTAGGATCCACTATTCTTAGAATAGGTGCAGTTGTTAATAAAGTTTTTAATTTCTTAAAGCTTTCTTCACATTTTAAGTTCCAATCAAATTTCTTGCCTTTCTTTTGCAAGGAAGTGATTGGGTTGGCTATTTTTGAAAAGCCTTCTATAAATCTCCGATAATAACCGGTAATTTCCATGAAGGACCTAACATATGTTACGTCTTTTGGTACTGGCCAATCTTTGATTGCCTAGATCTTTTCAGGATCAACTGAAATCCCTTCCTTAGTCACCACGTGACCTAAGTACTGGATTTCATCCTTGAAGAAATCACACTTACTGAACTTCGCAAAGAGCTGTTGCTCTCGGAGTTCTTGTAAGACTATCCGTAAATGTTCCTTATGTTCCTCTTCATTTTTAGAATAAATTAATATGTCGTCAATGAATACGACAACAAATTTATCCAAGTATTTATGCATTATGTTATTCATTAGACACATAAAGACGGCTGGGGCATTAGTAAGCCCAAATGGCATTACGACAAATTCGTAATGTCCATACCTTGTTCTGAAAGCTATCTTGAATATGTCCTCTTCTTTAATTCTCACCTGATGATAGCTTGATCTCAGGTCTATCTTAGAGAACACCATAGCTCCACGTAGCTGATCAAATAGATCATCTATATGGGGCAACAGATATCTATTTTTAGTTGTCATTTTATTTAGTTAACGGTAATCTATGCATAGTCGCATAGTTCCGTCCCTCTTTTTAACAAAGATTATTGGTGCTCCCCAAGGGGACACACTAGGTCGAATGTATTTCTTATCTATTAATTCCTTTAACTGTGATTTTAATTCATTAAGCTCCAGAATGTTCATACGATACAGAGCCTTCGAGCTGGGTACAGCACCTGGTACCAGCTCATTTGTGAAATCCAGTTCCCTCCTAGGAGGTAATCATGGAATTTCCTCTGGAAAAACATCAGTAAATTCGTTTAACACAGGAATATCCTCTATTTTTATTTTATCTTTTTTAGGTTTACTCACCTCATCTGTAATAGTTACAGCATAGGATTTACACCCTTTTCTGACTGCTCTTTTGAGTTGTAAGGCAGAAATCTGCCTGATTACAGTTTTCCTAGGAATACCCTTAACTGTTACAAAATGTTCATTATTATTCATACACGTAAATGTTTTATCAAAACAGTTTAAAACTACACTGTGTTGTTCTAACCAGTCCATACCAATAAGTATGTCATACGAGCCAAGTGGTAGAATGTTTAATTTAACAGTAGTTTTAAAATCATTCATATCTAAAGCACATTCCTTAACATAACAAATTACCTTCCTTTTTGCCCCAGTGGCTAGTTGTACTAACCAAGAGTTATCAAACCTTTCAATAGTCAGATGACACTTTTCTACTATTTGTGGTGAAATATAACTAAGGCTAGCACCTGGATCTATTAAAATAGTTACAGGGGTTTTGTTAACCATAATTTCCACTTCCACCATGGAAGTTTGATAATCAGCTTGACGGTTCTCCAACGCTGCATTGATTCGGGGCATAGTCCTTGCAAAGTCTCCAACAGTCATTTCATCTTGTATAGTATGAATACTGTTGTTTGGATTCTTTCGATTTGGGAAAACTGAAGCATAGTGTGGGCCATTGCACTCCCAGCACTTAACAGGTTCCTTTCTTTCGAAATTATTAGTGAAATTTCCATGATTGTTAGAAGCCTCCTTGCTGCCTTTGAAGTTATTGGAATTATTAGAAGCACCATTTTTGCTTCCCTAGAAGTTCTTACCATTAGAATGGTTTCTGTTCTTGTTGTTTCTGAAATTTTTCTGGGGTACAAACTCTTTTTTCTTGAACTCAGGCTTATTACTGTTCTTTTTAGCCTTCTAGTTGGCTATTCCTTCTTTCTTTTTGTTCTGTTCAAAACAGAAATTAGCCTTTCGCATGGCTTCTTCCAGAGTTTTTGGGTTATCATATTCGATTCTGTCCTTTATATGATATGGTAGGAAGCTGAGAAACCGCTGTACTTTAGGCTTCTCATCACCTAAATATGGAACATATCTTAACAGACTTAAGAACTTACTGTTTAAGTCCTTCATAGTCATGGATCCAAGCTTTAACTCATAAAATTCCTTGGCCCTTTCTTCATAGTATTTTTCAGACAAAAACTTCTTCTTGAAGTACCTTTTAAAGGTACTCCAATTGACCTCCCTTTTCTTGATCCCCTTGACCCTTTTCAAATCTTGCCACCATATATCTACCTTTCCTGAAAGGTTATATATGGCCATTCTTGCCTTCAGCTGATTTGAATAATTATAAATCTGAAAGTATTTTCTCATCCCGGATAACCAAGATTCTGCCTCTTCTCCTTTTTCAGTTTCTCCATTGAAAGTTGGGGGTTTTATTTTCTTGAACTCCCTAGAAATCGCTTCATAAGGCCTCTACTTTTTCTTCCTTTTATACAACTCGGCCTCACTACTGTCACTAGTAGTGTAATAGCTCTGTTGTTCCTTACTTCCTCCTGATGATGAACTGCTATCAGGTTTAGCTAGTTTCATCTTTTTGGACCCTTTTTTATGGCTAGCTTCTTCAGATTCAGACCTTCTGTTTCTCCCTTCAGTCTGAAATTTTTCTATCAGAATTTGATTTAACTTCTCTTGAGTCTTCAGAATCCGTTCATTCTCTTTCTTGACTGATTCTATTTCAGTCTTTAAATTCTTTATGGTCTGCATCAGCTCCGTGGAGCGAGCAGTTACTTCCTCTATCACAGGTTCTCTAGAAATTTGTCTTGTCTCTGTGTTTGGAGATTCCTCCTCAGCATATTCTCCTAGGTTCTCCATACCTGCCTGTTAGATTCAGAAAAAGAAATTTTTCTGCTTTTTACATGAAACAAAATACAAGTTAGTACATTTATTTTTTACTGTTTTGTGGAAACTAATTGGGCCGCATCAAGGCCTAGTGTTTGAACCATGCTCTAATACCACATGTCAAAACCCAAAAAATTTCAAAATTTTAAAATTTTTAAAATAGCATATAATCTTATTAAATGTAGACCTTAACTGTTTGATTAGTTTATGTTACTAGAATTGTAATTGAACGATCTTTTATTATGCTTAATTTATAAGCTGAGTTTCTTGTCAGTTACTGATTGTTTTCTGTTTGAAATCACAAGGGGGAAATATCATGACAAACTGGGCTTACTTAGCTTTCGAGCTAATGCAGCAGTTTTTCTTGCTCCTACAGATATACAGGTAATGTTCGGGTCGCTGCTAACAAATATTTAAAGTAATACTTCTCAATTTGCTGTACCAAATCATTCAGTAAAAAATATATGCATGCTAGCCAGTTTATCAAGCTTTTTAAAGGTAAAGCTTTTCCTATAATTCTCCTTAAGTTCTTACTGATAGAAAACTGGAATTTACTATAGAAAAGATAGCTATTTTCCTTTATAATATCAGAATTAAGCATTTCTATGAAGTATTGAATCATTTGATGAGTTTACTGTAATGAAAATATGGAAATGATATTTCTTATCTAGCTCCGTAATTATAATTGGGTTACCATATTCAGACCAAATTTCTACTCAACCGTTGTTACTGCATCATGTTAAGTTTAAAATTCAGAATATGTTTTTATTTGCAATTACAATTGCAAAGAATCTGGAGTTAGATAATATCAATATATACTTTTCTTACTCCGAACAATTTCAGGATTTACTGTTTGATATAAGTCTTCTTTTAATCATTTTAAGAGTTTGCAATGTTTTAAAAACTATCTCTATTTCCATGATCAATAATTGAATAAATTCTCTAATCACGTTTAGGATTAGTTCTAGATTATCATAATCAAACTTATTATGAGTTTCCAGACTAAACTATCATTAAGAATGGTGATATCAATTTACATAAACTGCTAGTCATACTTTCACTTACCAAACCTTGTAAATCTTTGGGCATGGAGAATAACAAAAGCCTAATTGTTATCATAAGGAATCTAAGACTATTAATAGATTGTTATTATATTGATAATAACAAGTGAAATGGACTAGAGTAACCCTACTCCAAAATTTGTGAACTATATAGCTTGAATACTACAAGTTAAAGTCATATGAAGAGAAAATGACAAGTCTTTTACCAACTATGCAAAGCTTAAGCAAATGGCATTATAGTTGTAGAATTAAACATCCATATCTAACGTTACTCCATTATCTTATAGACTTTAAAGAAATGATAAATCTCTTGTCTTCACCTGAGACTAGGGTAAAAGGAAACATAGTGGTAAGTTTTTATGAACAAAAAATCACTTAACCCTATACCCATATCCTTATAACTTTTAAAATTGAAAATCAATTCCTTTATGCCTAGATACCTCAAGACTCAATATTGAGCAAAACTTATGATGCATGGTTTTTAATATTTATAAAGCAATGTTTAAAAAAAATATACAATGCAAGGCTTAAGAGCATCATGCTAACGTTTATGACCATGGATTATATGGCAGGTAAACCATAATATAGCGACCAAATGGAATATCCATGCTATGATTTGCTTGGAACCCAATCGATGGCAACTCATCGTGGAACATTAGAGGTTGACCCATCGTATGCAATATATTAAAACACTTACGTGGTCACTCCAGAACCATGCATTGGTGCTATAAAATCTTTGACCCAACCCTAAACTTCCATTTCTCCCTCGCCTTCGGGCTTGGTCGCTCTGCAAAAGTCCTCTTGGTCCATTTCTGCTGTTGCATTGTTTGTTAGCAGCTTGCATTCTGCTCCAGTCCTTTGTGCTCATCTACTACACTGTGAGAGAGTTGATAGTTTTCTGATGGCGGTTTAATGTTTTACTGTAACCTCGGTTATATCCCTTTGGCACCATTGTTGATCCTGTCATGGCGTGAGTGCATCCTTCAAATTGGTATTGTCCATGTTTCCATTGTGGAAGTTATCTTTCACTTCTGCCAGCTCGTCCTCCTCGGTGACAAGGGAAGGGTTTGCACTTCCTCTACTCGTAGTTGTCAGACTGTTTATGGTGGCTGCACTTCTTTCAGACTCGTCGGTAAGTTACAGGTAAAGCTTTCGTCTTTCCAGTTCAAGAAATAGTTTATCCAATAAAATAGGGTTTTAATTAAACTATTCTTTTGCTGCAGGCTTTGGCTCCTTTTAAGGTGTGGATGGCACAAAGCTTCGGCAAGAAGCTTTACCTGGTAAGCTTGGTTTTCACCATGGCTTTCCCTCCTTGTTGGTTTGTTAGGGCGGTTAAGGTTTGACTTAGAGTGATGGAACTCTGTGGTTACCTCAGCTCTGTTTAAACTTTGAAACTGTATGTTAAAAAAATGTTTTTAACAGGTTAAACCCTGCGCTATTGCATGGGTGTTATGGCTTCAGTCGATATTGTAATTATTTGTCTTTCTTCTGTGTTTAAGATTTTCCATAAAAGAAAATACTGAATTTATATCAAAAGGAAATGGCTGTGAGCCTGCCTATATATGAGGTTACGACCTCTATACTCTGTTTCCTTTACTGTGCTCTTAAATATGTTCAGGGTTTTCACCCGAGTTTTGAAATATGACTTCTTATAAAGCTTTCCTGTATCTTGGCTTTGTTTATAGCATGCATCTTTTTTATATATTCTAAGCTCTGTACAGAAATAAATAAATTATAAGTTTACAACCACTTATACTGTGGATTTATGGTGCAGCCGTGGGTGAAACATTGTCCTATCTCATAGTATTTAATTTATTTGTATAAATTGGACTTGTAGGGTTCGACCCTAATTTTACAGTTTAGATTAAGTCCAGTTGCTTAATCTGTCTTTAAAATATAACTCTGTTGGTAAATTCTTTTTAATAAATTGCTGCGAGGGTTATATGTTTGATTTATTTGTTATTTAAAAACTTCTTAAAATATATATATATAGGGTTTATGCCCTCATACCAAATCATAACTATTTGATGTTGCTTTCCTGCATTATTCTTAGTCATGTTATAATACTGTAATTTATCTATTATAAGGAATTCTGTGGTTAAAAGACTCTCTGACTTATGGTTAAGTAAATTTAATGTTAAGGTTTCAGTACAAGAACATACTTTTTAAATTAGGTAAGTCTGTTGTACTATTGTTATATTTTACTATTATTTGTGAGTATTATTTAATCATTTGTAAAATATAAAGTATAAACCATTTATTTGTTTATAAACCTTGTTTATCTATGGATAGAATATAATGAGTTTAAGATTGCAGTGGTAATAATATAATATTAATTTAAGTATTACATTAGTAATGCTTTTATATTATTTGCAATATAAGTATATTATTATTAATACAATA
>LPNX010786397.1:107360-173118 GCA_001517045.1 Pseudotsuga menziesii
TGTTTGAGCTTAGATGAATAAAAGAGTATACAGTAATTAAATAATTACATTCTTGACCAAAATACAGACTAATACCACTAGGATTTATATATAAAATCAACCAATGAATGATTAAATCCTAATGTCAGTATTGTCTTTTCCACACTAAGGGTTAGATTCTTTTAAACTGGAAAAATAACTATTATAAGACTTAAACAGCTGAAATACTTAGTCCATCTTTTCTTATTGCAGCTAGTATTTACAGGAAACAAGATACAATACTAGGAAGTAGTTTTTTTTTAAAACTATAAGAAAATAACTTATAAATTCCTGAAATTCTTGTGGTTACTGAAAGTAACTAATAGGAACTCAGTTCAGAAGGATATTACTTCACAATACTGAGGTGCTGTGCTGGAGTACGGTCTCGTGATACCAGATGTAGAAAAACACAGTAACTATTAACAGTTTTAACTACTGATATTTTGAGATACTAACTTTACTGAAACTAACTAACTCCTCAGACATATAAAATAAACATAACATACATCCATTCATACTCAGTAAATATAAAGAAATAAATAACAGAACCTGTTTAAGCTATGGAAAACAACAGCAATGGGAGGCCGTTCCTCCCTACCAACTCCTAGAGAGGGCTCAGACAACGACTTCTCAGGACCCCCGAGCTTGCTTTGGTCTCCCTGGCTAGAACTAGGTGCAGCAAAGTTAGATACCAGTCTTCAAACTCAGTATTAACTCAGAACTATCAGTCAGTTCTCTCATCCCAAAAGGCTATAATAAAATCAAGTTACTGTAGCAATCCTCCTAACACAACTTCCTTACTGTATTTCCCTCTTTCTCAATGAATTTCCTGAATAACATTCACCTGAATGAATTCTCTCTGGAAAATATCTGAGCAGCCTCAGCTCTCTTCATTGAGTTCTTTTAAAAGATTGCCTAGGTCTTTGTTGGGTTAACTGTCATTTAATGAGCCACCTGCTCTGATTCCACTTTCTTGGGGAATCATGACCCCAAATATAGGGAAGTTGCCACCTACAACGTAGGAAGTGTTTGAGGATGCTGCCACTTGTATTTTGCCTTTGCACCTAGTTCCATCCACCAGTTTGACCAGTAACCTCTTTTAACAGCTCTCCCATGCTGTTGTCTCCATAATTTATTTATTAATAATAAAATATTATGAATTACACTCCATTATTGTTGACTCTGCTGAGTCATCAATCCCTTACTTAGGATGAAGTTTAACATAATGTCTCAGAAATATAATAAAACAATTTACATAATTTTACAAAATTGGGGTATGTGACAGCTGGTGTTTCAGATATGTCCTATGAAAAACACTTCCTTGAACATTTTCACAAAGCATGCTTTAACATTTTCAGAATATTGAACTAATTACTTGTATTATTAATCTAATGGAATGGATTTAGTGAAGAATAATGGTAGTAATACAGTTGAATCTTAGTACATGTATGTGAATAGTAGTTTTCCTCCCTCTCCATGAAGGCCATGTTCACCCTTTAGAGACACTTATGCGGTTCTTGTGTGCTATGTTTCATGGTGGTAGTACATTTTTAAATTTCTCTTATAACCTGGTATATGTGCTCACGTGCTCTATTTCTTCCTTTTTTGAATTAATTCTAATAGTATCCATTCAAGATATATCCAACTTATGTCAAAATATCCATGTTCAAGCTCATTGAGTCCCCATAGTATTCAAGCAAATAAACTAGCTTGTAGATATAAGGGCATCTATTGATTGATCTTATTCAATTGGTTGTTCAAATTCCTAAAAGTTCCTTTCTTTTTCCCCTAAATCCTTATGAAGGTAAGTAAGTGATAACCCTTCGCATAGCTCACTTAGATAAGTGATAATATGACCTTAACTTCTATCTTTTTAAAGGGGAATAATTAAAATGAGGCCCTTTTAATAGTATCTACTCATCCTTCTCCTTATATTAGCCATCTTGGTCTATCTATAGTGCATGCTCCCATTGACCACACTTATATTGGTCTTAGACATGCAGACACTTCCATTGTTACACATGATGGCGTGTCTACTCCCACTAATGTTTCCCATGGTTGTACTACTCCTACAAATATTATTATAGGCACACTTCCCATAGTGTTGTTCTAAGTGGTAGTTGTCGCTAATCGCTGACACTGTCTATTAAGAATCAACTTTTTCGATACCTTCCCTCACAATATAGAGATTTGGAATGCGAGTGACAACAAAATATTCAAAATTGATTGTTCACATTGGGGTTGTCTCTATCATCACACCAAGGCCTAATATTTAAATTTCATTTACAACTCATTCAATATTAAGAAATCACAAGATCCATGATATTAGTTACAATTCCATTTTTGGGCATCTCAAAGAAGCATATCCCATAGAAGCGTTTGAAAACTGAAAATGCGTTTCTCTATCAATTGAGTTGCCAACTGCAATTCCATGTGTAGTTAAATACCAGATTCTTACATCATTATTTTGCAAGCATAGAGGATAGGAAATGGAACCTCGCGCGGGAAGGTATGGTGGCACACAACCAAACCCTAGAGCTTCATGAAATTTTGTTTACTCCCTACCTTTTAATCATCATTCTTACTAATGATCACAACCATAAAAAGCAAAGAAATGAAAACATGCATGTTCACCATGTACTGTACATGACACCCATAGGACACCCGGAGGCATCAACTCTTCTCTTTGAAATGGAGAAGTGGAGTATTCTGCTAGATGGTTTTATGTTTGAGTCACTATCAAATATTTTCATAGTGAAAAATTGAGATGCCACAAAACAAGAAGTGACTCAATTTTGTAGCTTTCTTAACATAAACTCACTTGTCCAATCAAACAACAAACTCTTAAAAAATATGGAATATGGATATATGTATTTTGACTTCAAAATGGCAGTAACATTTAAAATGTAATCCAAAACAATACGCACCTTTAGAAATGAGTTTTTATTGTGTCCACCTTTGAGGTGTCCGATGTGTTTCACCTAAACAGAACAAATTGTAACTAGTATTTATTTTACATAAAAAAAACTAACCTTCAAAGCACAATATGGATTTTTTGTATGGCATCAGAATCCTCCTTACATGTTCTTCATCTATCGGAACAACCGGGTGACCATAGCTATCAAAGGAAATTCCAAGATCTTGCATTACATCAAAGCAAAGATCAAACTAGTTGTCTAACACTTCAAGTTAGTAGATATTTTCTAAGTTTACCTTGTGAAGAGTAATTACCAATAGGTTTAAAATTTAAACTACTAGAAATAATTAACTTGTTTATCCAAATCTCGTCCCTGAGAAATTATATAGTATACCGATCCCATGCTAAAATCATAACAGTTCTCATGTGCATGAGCAGAGTCACTGAAAAACCATGGGGAACTGAAGAAATAGGTAATGTATAGAGATTGGAAGTCTATTAGAGTGACTTCCAAAGAACCTTTCTCACAATATTAGTTCCAATATTTATGGAATGGTAAAATCATGCCATCTAGGATTTCATATAGAAACATGTTAAAGAGATCCACTTAGTACAGGAAATTGATGATGATAATCAAATCATATAATAGAGTTTTATTATTGTCCACAAAGCCACAAACCCTATGGAACCATATGTGGTTGATTGACAAAAAAATTTAAGGCTAGGATTCCTTAAGTGATAAATTTAATGAAGAAAGACCAAGATGGAAAGGACAATAATCATATAATGAATGACAGAAATTTGAGGATGGTAATAAAAGCACATAATAGAGTTTTATTATTGTCCATAAGGCCACAAATCCTATGGAACCAAATGTGGTTTCTTTACGAAAAACATTTAAGGCCGGGATTTATTAAATGATAAAGTTACTAAATAATTACCAGGGCATAATACTGGCAATGACTGGGCTGTCTCTGACAATTTTTTATTTTCTTCTTTTAACTTACAAAACTTAAAAACAAAAAAAAAATATCTAAACTAAACCTAAAAAGCCTCAGTAGCTCTATTCGATGAAAATAAATCCCTATTAACTCCAAATGTTTCAACAAAAAGGAGGGAAGATTTATGATTTCAAAAAATATAGTAACTGTCCAATTAACAAAAGCAACATTCAACAGCTTTTCTTTCTCACAACAAAAGACAAGTTTTTCACAGCATGAACAATGATGGCACAATCATCTCGACAAACTATTGGAGGATCAAATTTATTAATTCTAGCTTCAACTTCAGAGGCAAATCTTAGACCCAAGAACATGATTGATGAAAATTGTGACTATGGTTAGCAAAAGAACAAAAATTAAAGGAAGCGACCACTTATTTTGTGAAATTTTGCAACAAGGGTTTGAAAGCAACTACATAAGAATGAGATCCCATTTACTACGTGGAAATGGGTTTTGAGTTAGAGGTTGAGAGAGGATTCCCAAGGACAAGTATTGGGAAATATTAAGGTGGCATGAAAAGATGAAAATAAGATTGATTCAAATGGGGTTGAGGAAATAAAAGCATGACAAAAGCATTTGTAAGATATTTTATTTATTTACGAGTCCCCATTTTGTGATGGATACAAATTCTAACCCTAAGTGTGGACAAATAGAAGATGCAACTACCATGTTTTAAAGGCAAATGGAATTACATTTATTTTTTATAGCCATCCTATTATGATAAAAAGGTAAAAATGTTAGTTACTAGGGAGTAATCCTGGGGTTCCTTATTCCATTGGGATCATGTTCAGGATGGCCACAGGATTTCTGTCTAAAGTGCACTTCCAACCTGCACAGACATGCTCCTGTGCTCTGGAGCACTCTGCCATGCATTTCTGGACTACTCACAGGACTGCTTTGCTACTGAGACTATTTTCAGGACTGCTCCCAAATTTAGCTCCCTCATAACACTGGTAAAAACAATAATTGAAGCTCCACAAGGCTTCAAGTCATGTGGGCATGATAAACTAAAACCGCCTTCATTGATAGGGGTTTGAGTAAAATGGAATGAAAAATGCAAAGGCATAAAGAGGATTAAGTTGAATATGATTTTTCAATCATAATAGGTGGTTCAACATATATGAGCCACCACACCTTGTTAAACACATTTGTGACCTCTCCTAAGGCCCAAGGGTCCTTGAATGAAATTGATTGCTTCAGAAAGTATAAAGACACAACTTTATGATATGAGATCCTTATAGATGTTGAGGAAGAACCCTACATTTAGTTCAGATGGTTAAACGTGCAGCGCATGTTTGTCATTCTACAGGGTTGATGGCACAGGATCATTTTCAACATTTGTTTTTGTATCTTGTGTGAATTCATGCATTGAGTAATTGAACTATTCATTGAAAGTCTACAGGTATAGGGAGGATTTATTGGATTTTTGAGAGAATTATGGATTTTTGAGAGAATTATGCAGGCCAGGTCTATACTAATATATTTGTAATAACCATATATCTCTTACCAGACTGTCACATCCATAGTAGGAGTTGGTAAAAGTAAAACCAATATGCTTTTTATTTTGTTTTAAATTTTAATTGAACACGTGATTCTGTGTAAAGAAGCTATACAGGTATTTACTATTTTACCAGACCTAATTGTCCCACAGCCAGTATATGCAGATCCCAGGATCAGATATGAATCTTGTCAGAATTCTGATCTGGCCTGGATCCGCTGCAGGAAATGGTCCTGAAACGGATCCAAAATGCTGGATCCATTTTTTTCACATCATTTTCTGCAAAAGGGTGATTTTTTACTGAAGAAATTAGTTGTAAAACAGCCCCTCCCCTCCTAGTCTAATGGACAAATATCTGTCAGCTTGCGATCAATCTGCAATTCATGTTTCATAGTTTCCGTTACAGAGACATATGATTTTGTGTCATTTTATAGATATAACATTTCCAAAATTTGAAAAAAAGGTCTGGTGGATCTGTATCTGGATCTGTTCCCATTTAAGGAAGGCTATTTACAATGTTTGGGAGAGATGGAGTGTATTCCAACAAAAAGAGTACGAAATAATCCAAGAAAATGCAGTAGACAGGAAATAATGGGAGCACCTAGAATATACAATGGCCTTCACTCAACCTGTATTGAAGGCCATTAGAGATTTATACAGAGATTCCCCTACTTTAGAGGCTCATGAAACAATGTGCAACATGATAAAGAGAATTAGAAATGCAATGAAGGGCCCTAAAGATCCACGAGGAGAAATTTATGAAAAGGTCATTGCTATTCTTCACAGGATATGGTGTAAACTTAAATCTCCTTTGCATATGGAGTGTATGGTTGGAATTATAAATGATATGAATACAGTTCTGGTAGGGTCCCAACTTTATATGATGCAGAGCTGAAGGAAGGATTCATTGAAGCTTTGTCAAAAATATATTCTCCAAAGGAGTCTAGTCTTGCTAGAAGTCACACAGTTTCCTTTCTTTGCTTTGTTGAGGATTGAATTCAGGTCAACCTTGGCACAAGAGTATGCAGCAATATTGTTTAAATTAGACACAACTGGTTGGTGGATGATGCATGGAGTTTGAGCTTCAGATATTTAGCATTTGGCAATTTGACTGCCATACCAGGTTGTCATCTCCTCTGCATGGGAGAGATTGGAATACAAATTTCTTAATTCACTAGTGAAGAGAGAGAAATAGGCTAGTTGAAAAGAATACATAATATTTCCTTTTCATACAAAACCTACAAATAATAGAGTGGAAAAGACCAACTTATTTGTAGGGTTTTAGTGGTTCATATGAACGCTGATGTAGAGAATGCACAACTACTCGAGGATGAGGTTGAAGCACAAGTCTTTGTTGCTAGATGATGATGATGATCTTGATATTGACACATGAGAGGAATCATGCAATTGATGATTGAGCTACAGAGTTGCAATTCAGCATTTTGACATTATGATTTTGGTTCCTTATTATATATATATATATATATATGAATTACGAATATTGAATTTTGAGTTCAAATGAGGTAATAGATTTTACTTGAATTTTTCTTCCCATTTTTGGAAATAATTTCCTAGCGTTTCCCCCCTTTCTTGTGATTCCTAATATTTCTAACCCAACTTTTCTGTCCTTAACTAGACTCTTGCTGTAACCATTTCCAAAAACTTGATTCTTGTTTCTTATTTCTGATAATTTGGACAGATAGCTAAAATGCCAAAATGGTCACAATAAATGTAGCCCTTGATTCTTGGCTCTCAACTCTCACTGGATCAAAATCAAAACAATTATATACAAGCATTAGAACAAAATGGAACTGCTAATAATTTGTAGAAAATTTGGTACTAATGTGATATAGATTTGTCGAGAAACTCCCCTGTTCATGTCCTATGTAGTAAGGCAGAAGGCAGCTGAGCTAGTAGGGCAATGGACAGCACATTTCCATTGCTTCAAATTTATTTTTCATTGTCATGGATAGAGCTACCTTATTGAATCGTCATGGAAATTTTGTGAGGACTATTATCTTTTGATAGGCCTATAGACAACAAGGGTACATTGCTTGCTGGATGTAAGATGGAATGGAAGGGTACGTAACCATATCATACCTTCTGTTGGAAATGTAAAAGCAATTTCCACCCAAATATTACAGAGGAAGACAACAAATGTGCAATGTTGGCATGGGTACTATTTCCTAGAAATTCTGTTAGTGGATTATGGTACAATGAAATGACCAATCCCATGTCAAGACCACACTATTCAAAAGTCACTGACTTCTGTACAGGTTGGTCCCTGGGGCCTGGACATGCAGAACTTTATAACTTCATGCCCATGTACTGTTACCTATTTCTCTCATTTGAGTGACAGTAGATTATACTCTGAATATTTTAAAAGATTGAATTCTGTGGGAATTGATAATTTGTTTGTTGGGCTAGAGCTTGATATCTCATTTGTTGATTTCATCAAAAGGCTTTACCATGAAGGAAAGATACAGGAAGCAACAACTATATCAAGGGAATTGGAATTAAAGAATCCAGCTTTTGGTATTTCAAGTTGTACTGTGCAACTTGATAGGTCAGTCAATGATGATGACATTGATACAACTTCCATGGTGACAGCTAATACAGATGAAGAAATTCCAAAGGAGGTTTTGGCCACTCATGTCGGTTCACAGGATATGGAATCTATCATCAGGCTGTGTTGGGATGTTGATGACATTCAATTGATGTCTACTCATGAGAACTGATCTCTTAACTTGGAAGTTTGCTTATACATGTTTAAATTGGAATTTATTATACACAAGGCCTTTGTTGTGCTTCTCTATCTCTAGGACTGTGGGAATAATATCTGTCACATGATCTAAATTGCACAGCATAGCATTTTATAGATTTAGGGCCATCATGGCTTCAATGAGATCATGAAGGAGATGGGGTTGTAGACTTAACTTCTATTGCTTTGTCTTGTAACCTTCACTCAAAGCATTTTTCCTTAATTGTTGAGCGCAGCAAGGAGAATCAACTAAATGTTATAATTCCAAAGGCAGGTCAATGGCTAGAGGATCTAATAGCTATCGCAATTTTTCTACATGCACAAGGTTTAAAAACAAGGCCCCGGGGGGAAAAGTCATGGCCAACTGCTAGCAAGGATGGGCTGGGAGTAAATGATGCAAAATCTGCAAGCGGGCATGAAGATGATGCTCTCTTTGGAGATCTTTTTTTAGAGGCTAGCAGGAAAGTAGTCATCTCTGATGGACATGAATAGCCTTGCTCTGCAAATGACAGTGTTTCTGACTCCAGTAATATTCCTTTACAAGGATCTATTGAAGTGCTTAGTTTTATTAAAGAGTGCATTTTTTCTCCAGATTGGCATTCTTCTATTTACAAAGAATCCTGTCACCAACTTAATGAAGAACATGTCAGTGAAGATTGGCATTCTTCCATCGAACTTGAAGAACACCTAGTAAATCAAGTTCTAAAGGTAGAGGATGGGAGGTTTGCTTATACTGATGATGCTCTTGTTCTTGTAGCTCGCATTCTTATTATAAGGACATCCACAGGGTCCAGTTTGGGATATGACTCCTTAAGACTCAAAATATGCAAAGGCTACGCTGGTTTTATTGTTGAGAAAGTGAAAGAAACATATTCAGGGTGCTTAAATATCCAAGAAGTTTGTGCAAGTATTCCATCCCTATTTCATTTGGAATTTCTTCTCATGGCTTTTCATTCTTCAAATTCATTTGAAAAAATCAAAATGGCAGAGAATATTTTTTCTACCCTCAGCAATGTAAGTTGTCCTCCAGTGGAACTTAACAGCACACAATTGGTTTGCTGGTCTTTTCTAATTTCAAGACTGATGTTGATTCTTCGGCACATGATTCTCCACTCTACAAACTTCCCATCCTGGTTGATGTTCAATATAAGAAATAAGTTAATACAGATTATGCAAGGAGGAACTTTTCAGCTTCCCACAGGAACAGGCTATTTAGAATCATGGGTATATCATGTGGTACAATGTGTTATAAATGTGAATATAAGTGTTATAAGTGTTATAAAGTGTTATAAGTGTTATATAAGTGTTTTAAATTGTTATAAGTGTTACAATATTGACTTGACTTGCTAGAAAGAAAATGGTACACAACACGGTTCATTTTGACTTTTAACTTCTGTTAGTTTCACAATATCACAAATTTTGTCAATTGATATTTTAAATTGTAGATTCTACCTAAGAAATGAATAGGATCCAAACTATTTATAAGAAATAAAAATATTTTCTAAATACAGATCAAAGAGATACAAGTTGGACACTATCTATGACAGATACAGATCTTATATCTATCTGGTATATTGAGTTTAACTGCAAGCACTTACCTTTATCTCTTGGCATGCATCTAAAATATTTGATATGCAGCTAGGATCCTTAGCATGGAGATCCATCATACCCCAGAGAACTATAACAGGATCAACAAGCCATAGCTGATGTAGGAGAATGGTACAATTAGGATTGGTACCAACAAGATATGATGGGAAAAGGGCAGCGAATATTTCATGCTGCAGCTGATTGAATGCAGTCTGGAAAACAACGTTACATTCCTTTTAGTCACCATAAAGCAATAATGTACTCAACAAACATAAAACAACTTCAAGAGGAAAAAAGAATTAAGACCTTGCATTTTACCTTAACTTGGGCAACGACAATTAACACTATCTTTGGACAGTGCTTAATAGGAAACTCAAGCAATGCATGCACATTACTCGCATGCCCAATGTCTGCCATATGGCACAATACCTCTACCAGATCAATAGATAGCCATGCCTAGTTAGCAGAACTACATGGAAGTAAACTCCCATGTGGACCTTCAAGGGGTGCCTGCAAAATGAGGAATATTTTGGTTAGATAAAGAAATGCAGAGATATAATAATAATAAAGAGGGGCAAACTAATCACCCAATGGTTAGCTCTATTGGTAGACGCTCTTGTGCAAAGTTCACAGAGGCCTCAGGATGAAACCCCATGAATTCCTTGGGTTACCATCTTGTATTTTGGCTGCTTGTTACTAGCATCCTTGATCCAGAAAACTAGGGAAGAGGGGGGGAATCCACTGGTGTCTAGCAAGGCACCAGCCTCCTCACTAGGAAAGTGAGGGACTATATTTCTCCAGAAAACAAAACAAAAAAAGATGAACTGTTAAGTGACATCATCACCTATAGCCTCCTTGAATGTGCAAATGTAAAAACTTCAGGAGAGGCAGATACATCAAATATCAAGAAGGACAGTTGGCCTTCATCATTGTTCCAGACACTCCCACAGACTATTTGAATGGGAAAAGGATCCTACATATAAATAATACAAACAAATGATTTATTACAGCCATTTGTGGCAAGATAAAACTAATTTCCCTGCAAAGCAAAATGTCAGAACACACAAATCCATCATGTCAATAGCCCAAAGATAGCAGCAACTGCATTATAACTCTACATGTCTACCTGGCAAGTTTTTCCATAAATCAACATGTCTACTTGGCAAGTTTTTCCATAAATTGACATCAAAATAGAGAAGGCTTTCTGATCTGGCAAATAAAAGTATTTCTGATCTAGAGACTCCATCACAGAAACCCAGTTGATTTCTGGAGCCTGCAAAGTAACCACCACTGTTGAAAATTTCTCACTAAAAGTAACTTTAGATTTCAACAGATACAACTAACTGAATACAATGATTGAGATGAGGTGAATGGAAAAACACTCACCAGTTGTTTGATAGAATCCAATAGAACATCAATATTCCAAGATGATAACGATGACGAGTCAGTTATGGAACTATTAAACATTGAAGTATAAAATGTTGAATGTGTGCCATGGGAATCCTAAAGGCCTGTATGAGTGTGCACAACCATGCTAATTATCTTGGACACAGTATCCTCCTTCAGTGGAGAAAAAAATGACAAAATATCTTTGCAGTGTGAAACATCAATTGTACATCCATATCCAAGCTCCTCCATTATGTTTGCAACATCAGTTGCCTCTTCTAACTGGGTCAAAATATCATCAGAGACTAGACCATTGCTTGTAGAGAGATATTCAAAACTCATGCAACAAAAAATTGGCATGGAAATGAAGAAAAATGCACACAATGCTGAGAAAAGCAAAAGATATACCATTGCTCCCGTCAAGGCCATGATCCTACCTTGCTATAAATTGTTAATTTGTAACTATTAACACAGCACTGGATGAAAAAACTATTTAAAGAATGTGCATACCTCAAGGAATTAACAACATTCACTTCATTTGTAAATAATGGAGTCAGTAACAGTGATGCTTGGGATTTGGGTTGCAACAAAGACAATGCCTCGAGGAAAGTGGGCACATGCTTTGATAATCCTTCACTCTGATGAAGGAATAATGAAATCTGCTCAATGAGATCTTCAGAAATACTAGCTGCTGGGTTCTGGTACAGTTCCATTATTTTAGACTCGCAGAAGTTTTGACCTAAAGAAAGAAATACTTGTGGTAAGTCGTTCCATCCTCATAAAGGGAAAAATTTTAAACTGTGAATAAAGAAAAAAACAAGCCAAATATGTATTTCACAAACCCCTGTTTCCAAGAATGAATAGTGAGATGTTCATAATAAACATACACAACTATACCCACCTTCTTGGCTTTGATTTGTATCATCTGAGTCTGCCAAGGCCAGTCCCAATCCAATATGCTCAGGTAATGACAAATGCAAGGTATTTGAAAAATCCCCAAGGATGCTTTCACCTGTATGAGTATTCTTCACAGCTTCACAAAACACTGTACTAAAATTTGGTCGATGCATCATATATTTAACTACTATAGAAAGGAGTTTCAACTTCAACTGCATGTTCTGTGCATCTCCTTCACACAAATTCAACTGATCCAAGCAACTCTGGAGAAACAAGACAATGGGGAACATGACATCACAACAACAAATAATGTAAACTAGGAGAAACACCTGGTTCCAGGCAAGCCAATCCTTGGCATACGGCCTAGTCTCATCGATCACCACAGTAGCAATATTGTCTAAGACTTGCAAGGGAATGAAAAAAATGAGAACTTTCTTCTCCTTGCCTTGCAGGTAGGGTTTAAAGAAGGACCAGCCGGTGCCAATCAAGACAATCAAGGTAAAAATCATAATTCTCTTCAGAAAACTAAAAATATAAAACAAATCATCCCATCCATGGATTTTTTTGGTTCTTTTAATGAAATATTTGTCCTCTTCCTCGCAGAGTAGATTTAGAGCTTTCAAATAGATGAGGGTGGCCATGAATACATGGGTCCGGTAGGTCGTAAGGCATTTTTTGATAACCATGTAGATCCAACCCCCAACCAGCACAATAGATATCAAAGATACTGAAAAAAAGATCCAACAAAAGGGTTTCACCGGCCGACAGATAATGCCTGCTGCCATCATTGCCCCCCTCAAGATTATAAATAACGGTAGTTACATCCATTGAAACCATGATGTCACATATACAATTAGCAAAGTATAGAGTAAACTGGTTTGCTTCAAGCTCTTTCAAAGTTTTGTTGAAGGGAAATGAATTCTCCAAATCCTTAAATGTAAGGAGGGGTGTGATGAGCTTACTTTCGAGTACACAGCGAATTTCTCCATGTTCCAGATCTTGCAAGTTGTGAAGCCAGACATCTCTGGTGCTCAGGAAGAACCCCATGGACTCTAGGTCGATATCATTCTCCTTGATGGCCTTGTACGAGGAATCCTTCACATAGATTTCCAGGAGGCCTTTGTGTGTGAACCCGAATTCCTCGAAGGGAATGATGAAATGGTAGTCGGATCGAATCTCTGAATGTTGGATTTCAGCTGAACAAAAGGGAAAGAACCCCTAAAATATACCATGATTTCCATTGCAGAAACCCTTGAATTGGACTCCATCCTGAAGATCTGAGATGAATATTTCATTGCATTGCAGTAGCGTCCTGGTAATCACCAAAATGCCGTGCGGAGGGAAGAACACAGGGAAAAATGGCCATAGATTGAAACACACCTTGTGCCATTGAAGCCTTGAACAGGGTCACCTTAGGCTTTAGCTTGAGTGAAATGTAAGATTGTTCTACCTTGGCACCCACCACTTCACGTTGGTGCCAAAACCCAAATTGTGAAACTACACTAACAGAATGAAATTTGTATTTGTTTAACTTGAATTCTATCATATTTGTGTTTGTTTAAATTAATTTATATATATATATTAGTAGTATATAATAAAAAATTACTTATGATATTTATATTTGTTTAACTTAATTTTTTTATATGTATTAATAGTATATAATAAAAAATAACTTAGTATATTTTTCTAAAATTTTATATGTATTATTAGTATATAATAAAAAATACTTAGTAACATTTTTTTTAATTTATAATGTAAATAGTTTAATAATTAATATTATTTATAAATAAAATATTTAAAAACAAATGTATATAGGTATATTTGTATAGTTATTTTCAAATATATAAGTAATTATAGCTCACCTCTAGGACATTGTCATAGTTAATTTACCCCTAGGACATTGTCATAGTTAATTTGGTGTTAACAATGGATTTGTAACACATGAGGCTCTGCAATTTACTAAGTTCTAGGGTGTCTATGAATCCATTTGTAGTCTTATAATTTAGTAAAATATACAACATTGTCAAAATTGTAATTTTTCATTGCCGAACTGATCCACAACTAAAAATGACCAAATAAATGACCAATTGTTATGTGGTCATTTTTTTCTAGATACCTCGTGACCCAAATTGGTCATTTATCTTGGTCTTTTTTAGTTAGTCCGCTTAAATTTATCAATTTTGGTCATTTATCCCTTGAAAAAAATTGTGGTGACCAAAATTTTTGGTCTCCTGGTCACTAATCTCTCATTTTGCACTAGTGTTTTAGTCTCTTACAATTCTTTTTTATATGTTCAAACAGTTCGTGTTGCACTCAAACATCAAGTACACAACTGATTATTCCTTATATATGAGGATATGGTAAGACTACTTTTTAGTCTCTCTGTGGTCAATGAATTATAGTGGGTCTTGAATCATATGCTCTGCATGATTCTCTCATTCTAAGAAAATGCATTATATCATTTTCTAGCTCATCTAGAAGTGGAATTTGATGAACAAAACCAACCATATGCAGCTTCTGATATATAAGTGGTTTCCTATGGTCCTTTTTCTTTCCGTCACACTAGATATTGTTGGAAACTTAATCTTCTGGTGGTAGTAATTCATGCATCTAGCACTTCAACAATTTCCTATGGTTCTTTCACTAGAGGATATGATCTCCAGTCTCTAACCAGCTCCTGTTCTTCTTCACCTACATTAAATTCTTATAAATCTGCAACATCAAAAATAAATATTAGAGATATTCAGATCTTCTAGCAGTTCAACTCCATTAGCATTACCATAGGGATTTCTTATGATTTTCAGGGACTAATGATCATGTACTTCACTGTGTTATATGTTTTAGCAGGAAACATTTCTTTCCTCAAATGCACCATTACATCTTTATGTACTTCAAATGATCTCTTTCTTATGGATTCATCTTATTTATCTTTGTAACTTGGTTGGTTGCTTGATGTCACTCCCTAACCTATTCATGTAATCCTTGCATCTATTCAGAAAATGCATCAACATCCTCACTTATGTTTAGCAGCTCCACTAAATTTATCAATCCTTTGGGACTCCTCCCATATACAATATGGAATGGGTTTAGTCCTGACTGAGTTATTGAATGCAAAATCAACCTGTGGAAATATCAAATCCCATTGTCCAATACTATTCCATGCAAGACATGTTAATAAATTTCCCAAACTCTTATCCACAACTCAGTTTACCCATTAGTCTGGGAATGATACACTATATTGCAACTTTGTTCCCATTATTTTCCAAAGAGTTTGCCAAAAATGGTTTTAGAAACTTGGAGTCTCTATATTATGTGATTTCTTGTGGAAATCCATGCAATCTCATAATTTCCTTAAAAAACAACAACAACTTTAGATGCATCATTAGTATTTATGCATGGCATGAAACAAGCCATTTTAGAGAATCTATCAATCACTAAAATTATGAAATCATCACATCTTTGAGTGTAAAGTAAACCTGAAATCATTACATCTTGGAGTGTAAAGTAAACCTGAAATCAAATACATGGAAAAATACCCCCATAGTTCCTTCGGGGAAGAAAAAGAGTGTACAAAATAGTAGCTTGACTTCTTCCCTTTGATAACTTACATGTTCTGCATCTCCTAACATATTTGATAGAATCCAACTTCAAATTAGGCCAGTAATATTAATATCTTTCCTCCAACAACACCTTGAGTTTTTTTTCTAATCAAAGTGTCAACTCAATCCTGGACCATGCCACTCTTTAATCAAACTATTTCTCTTAGATAATTTGGGAATGAAAAGTTGTTTTCCCTTGAAAAAAAATACATCTTCCAAGAAGTAATCCAAATAGGTTGTCCTACTAATCAATAATCTCCTTACAAACCTTCCATACCTCTCCAAAATATTCATCATATTCATTCAAGTCTTTGATTACTTCAAATCCCAAGTACACAAGTTTTTGCATGAAATAATCTTCAAAATGACTTGTAGCTACTCTTCTTCCAACCTTTTCAATGTTCACATGATGCAAGTGCTCTTTTTTGTCTTGCTTAAGATAAAAAACATTACGATACAATCACAAACATCCCCACGAAAGGCCTCAACATCTCTGTCGTCCATCTTATGAAAGTACTTGGAGCATTAAATTTCAACCCAAATGGTATCACCAACGATTTGTACAATCCTTATGTTTTTTAAAGATTTTTTTCCATTTATTACCTTCTCTTATTAATATATGGTGATATCTACTTATAAAAACTATTTAAAAAAAAATAACAAGCTTCACTTAAACAATCCATGATATTATCCATTTTGGGTAATGTAAACATATACTTGATTGTTATTATGTTGATGGCTCTCCAATCCATGCATATTCTCCATCTTTTTTCTGGCTAATTCAACAAATCCACCACTTGTTTATTCAAATCCTCATTTTTCACTAGACTTGATCTATGATGGGCTATATTTGGCAGACTTCCTCCTTGAATAAGATCCATCACTTGTGTGTTGGGTGATATTTCTCAATGGAGGCAATCTAGTAGATAGGCTATCAAAAATTATATCCTTATGCTCCTTGTAGAAGGCCTTCGCTTCTAATGGAAAATAGTTGTTTGATGCATTTTCTTGCTCCTTGTAAGTCAATACATAACCTCCCTTCAAAGAGTGTCTACCACCACAACCTCTATTTCTAAAACCTCCCCTTGTTTTGAAGTCATAATTTGTTTCTTTTCTTTACTCATTATCTTCCCTTTAAGGAGATGTCATTGCTCATTTTATTTCTCTTATTCTTTCCTAGATTTTATTCCTCTTCCTCCTTTAATGCATCTTAATATATGCTTCATCCTTGGAATTCACTTTCACAAGGGCCAGTTCATTTTGGATTTGAAAACTTAGCCCAATTCATTTTGAGCCTGGCTTGCTCCTCATCTTCTCGCATGCCTATCCAAGTTTGCAATTTCAGAAATTGTTCGGTATACTCTTGCATAGACATATCCATTTGACAGGGCATCCTCCTCTCATCATTCAAGACATGCTTTTTCCATTCTGTTTGTGGTTGGAATACCACTACTTCTTCTATCTAAGAGACTATGCCTTATGGGGGTCTAGGGGCGATTGGAAAGGTTGGAAGGCTCTTTCTCCTTCGTCTAATCTTCTCCCAACCTATGATGCGTTCAAGTCCTATCTTCATATAATTGCTCCTCTTAATCACAGGTTGAAAGACTGCAGAGAGTGGGGAAAAACTGGGATCTACACTTTGAAATATAGTTATCATTACTTGCAAAGCACTAGGAATGAGCCTCGTTATAGCAAGTGGTCGAATATCTGGAACTCTGACAACATCCCTAAAATCAACTTTTTTTTTAGCTTTTGGTTAAGAACAAGTTTCTCACATCTAATAATCTCTATGAAACAGGGTATTCAATTTATGTAACATAGTAGACTCTATACTCTATACCATAGTAGACTCTATTCTTCTATGTTTCTTGACAACTTAGAGTACTAGTCTTTCGAAATGCTTGTTCTCCTCTCTAGTTTACTGCCTAATCCTGAACTTGAGATGTTAGTTCTTTCCATCTGGTAATTATGTTATATTTGAAAAAATTAATATTCATAAAGATAAGAATGACATCTACTTTTCCACTGCCAACAGTTAATTTATTTTGCTCTGAGCTTGATTTTGGTTCATTGCAGCCTTAACACTATTTCAATTGCATATATAATTCCCTTCGGCCTAGGTGCTGCTGTAAGGTTGGTGTAACTGATTCAAAAATATTTCCAACAAAAAATTCTCCAAGCATATTAAATTGCTGGTATTGATTTCTTTTCATATTTTTCATCCTAACCTTTTACATTGCAGTACATGAGTTTACAATGAACTAGGAGTTGGACACTCACTAGATGCACAGTTATCGATGTGTTTTGGGGTTTGTATGGTAGCAATAAAAGCCCTCATGATAGGATATACTTTATTTTCCATTCAAAATTTCTGGGGCTATGTTTATAACAATGAAGGAGAGGTAGCTAACTACATTTCAAGCATGCTGCCACTACTTGCAACCTCAACAGTTATGGATGCCATCCAAGGTGTTATATGAGGTTGATAACCTTTCTCATAGATTTCCGTAGATCTGGAAATGGTCTGTAATTGTATATATTGATATATATAGTAGGATGTGGATGGGAAATGTTGGGTGCCTATGTAAATCTTGGGGCATACCTATAGCTATCATTTTTGGCCTTTGTACTCCATGTTGTCAGAAGGGTCAATTATTCCTCTCTCCTTGATTCTAAAATACCAAGTTTTTATTTTGAATATTAAGATTAGAGTAATTTTGAACTCCTTGCTCATAAATGAGGAAAACCATGTATACTAAGAATGGGAGAGTAAATAGAACTCTAATTTTATATTTTGATTCTTATTATATGGATCAAATGTCAATTTCCAATTTCCCATAGTCCATACATGTAATATATGATACATTAGATGAGATTTCACGTCTCCATTTCAAGTTGAAAACAATTGCTCTTCATCATTTGAGATAGACCTCTAAAATGGATGCCTGAGATCCCACCCAATATTGAGAGCTAATATGTTTGGATGCTTTATTTTTTTTCCCTTTGAAAAGGGAAATAAACACAAAAGCGAGGAGATGAGATAGTTATAAATCATCTTCTGACCCTCAAATAACAATCAAAATATTTAATATTTATATTTAACTTCACTAGTACATATTTTCATAGCAATGGCTATTAACATTACTAAAATGAGACCGGAACTATTGAATACCAATAAATAGGTATGGCATTATTAGATATCTCGAAACAGACACAAAATCTAGTATCTATTTTGAGTAACAGTTCTAATAGCTATCAGAATCAACCATTTTGTCAACATTGAAAAACCCATTACATCAACATTATAAAGTCCATTTACATAAACTAAACAAAAAATTCAGCCTAGGTGGCTGTTATACAACAAAAAACCCTTCCTTTATAAAAAATATGAATTTCACTTCCAACCTTCATATTTTATGGTATATATCTTGTCTAGGTTCTATTGACAGTGAGGGAAGTGTCCCCAATCTAGTTTAGGTCTTTTCTCCTCCAAAATTGACTATGAAGAATGTACCCTCGGTTGGCCATTCATCATTTCATACATTAATTCATTTCAATTTTCTTCAATATTTCATTCTAATCTAGATTCAATTTAATTCCATGCCAAAATATTAGAACCATCCCAAACTGCTCTTTTGAAGAGTGTTTAGATTCCAAACCTTGTATAACCACGATGACCTAACAATAGATTTTTCAATCGATCTTCATTTGAATCCTTACGAATAAATACATGTAAAACAATTAAGAAAACCATGACTTCTAACTCAAAGTTAGGGTGATCTCTACTTTCCCATAAAGATATAATAATTTTCTTTTTTTCTGCAATGTTCATAGTAAACATAAACTGAAGGTTTGAAAGACATGGAGAATGAACACTTTTCAGATTAGTTTTCCAATATCAAACCAATATATATGACTTATAATTTTAAGAGAGGTCAATTTCAAGAAATTAGCCAGATAATATCTTTCTCCATAAAACAAATGGTGGAGAGACTCAAGATTCTCTCAAACATTACAAGGAGAAGATGTAATCCCCCTTTAGTCCATGACTAGACATATATTCCTTTTAAATTATAGAGTTAATAGAAATGGAATGCAAAACATTTAGGCATACTCATATATGTATTTCAAGTGATATAAAAATGTGAGCTAACTAGACAATAATGAAAATTAATGAGCTCGTATTTGTAGCATCCTCATCCATTATTCCAATTTCCCACTATAGGAGAAGGTAAATATGAATTTCATGCTTTTGAATTTCACCTCGAGGGCCATTATAAACTAACAGATGGATGTGCAAGTACATGAACAAGCATATTTATCGTATTCACTATTGAATATGATAATTATAGAAGTGCTATTGAATATGACACTTGTTACTTAACATCTTATCTAAACTAACACATCATGCATGAAAAGGCATATTTATCACTAGAAGCAAAATAAACCATTTACATTCATAGACAAAGAGAATACTTATCTTTTAACAAATAAGATCTAAGCAATTGGCTATGTAAGAGAAATTTTCCACCCAACCATAGGTATTAGTTGTTGATACCATCCCCAAGTTGGGATATGAGGCTAGCAGGGAAAAGGAAACCCCTACATGATTCTCTCTCCCTCAACGCAAAACCCATTTACTCTCTCGCTTAGACAATCTACTAACCATTTTTCAATTATAGGAATCTCGTTCAGTCATCCTAGACATGGGACTCTCTTCCACTACCCCACACAACACAAGGAAGGCATTTCCCTTCACTGCTCCATGGTTCCCTCAAGAAATCCAACCCTTACAATGCTTACCTTCATGCATATTATTTTAAGATTAATGGTTTGATATTTATCTCTTACATTGTCTCTTTCTTGTATGTGTGTTATAGCGGATTTCACCACACTAGGTGAATCACACATTGTATGGCCTTCCCCTGTCCCGCTGCAGACTCATTAGCCCCTATGGACCACTTTTTGCCTTTTGATGTATCATTGACCATCCCTAAAAACATTAGAAAAATGATATACGTGGCCTTTTCCCCGATAACCGCGTACATACACGGATATTCCCTCTATAGTCACGTACATCAGGATGTGTGCATAATCCAAAATCCTTTGGAGCATTCCTTGACTTGGATCCGACTCATATGACTCCTGGCCTTCCATATGCCTTGAGATCACACGGATTCGACCTTTCAGTATCCCTTTGAAAAGATATATAAGGTACCCATTGAGACATTGAAAGCATAAGAGAGAATTGAGAGTAACGAAAGTATAGTCCATTGTTGCCAGAACTTATGCTTGAGTCTGCATCCCTTTGTCCCTTGGAGCACTGTTGTGTTCTTCCCAAGCTTTCCTTTTGCTAGTAAGCTTTCTATCGAAGTGATGGAGGATTGAGGTGGTGGAGGCCCAAGTGGGGGATTCAGTTTCTCCGGTTCGCAGACGTGCCATCAGAGGTTGTCACTTGTAATCTCTGATTCATATTAATAGAAATATCTTTTCCTGTCCAGTAATGTGTATTTAAATGAATATTGTATCCATTGGAATATGTCAAATGCTTATACATTATTGATTATATATGCTAGAATAGATCTAACACCATGAAATATAGTATGCTTGTATTGTTTACTTGTTTTTGAGGACGTGCTATAGCAATTCAAGCGGAATATTGGAAAGCTCAACGTGGATCTACTTCAACCGTCTGGAATAAGGTACGAGGTTTGATCCTTTAGTGTTAGATGTTTTTATTTCTATTGCATACTGGGAAAGATTGATTTCTGGAGTCTAGCGTCTGTTGTGGTACCCCAAGCCATAGGAATTTCTCTCCATAACAAAATTGGCGACTCCACTGGGGAGTTCCTAGCAATTGTCCTTTTGGGGTTGATCTCTTGGCATTCAATGTATTTGGATTACTCTCTCTCTCTTGTTTCTGTGTCAGGTATGGGGGCATGTATGCCTGGTAGAGCCTGATTGGTGTGAATTTAGTCTCAGCCTATCTGTTTACCTTGAATTTGTGCATATTTTTCTTCCTGTACGCGGGTTTGTCACTTACAGTCGCGTATACATGCGGTTTCCTCTGGGATTTCCGCGTATACACGCGGGTTCACTGCGCACAGTCGCGTATACCCTAGTTTTTACCTTTTTGTGGAAGATAGTGGATTACTGGGTGAATGCTGTTAGTTGCTGAGTCTCCTTTGGCACTACCTAAGTCTATTAATACCTCTGTTTTTTACCAAAAATGTTTTTTTATCCTAAATTTTTTCTTTTAGGAAAGTTCTTGTCATGGCATCTTTGATTTTTTGTTTGAGATTAGTGCATTAGAGTCCTTTGCCTTAGTGCTTTGCTGGAATGTTGTTTCTGTGTGCTTGCAGAGTTTGGGGTGGGTAGAATCATTCTTTTGCTTTTTGTATCTCTTTATTTTCAAAAAATCCAAAATATTTTCTTATCATCATGCATTGCATTATGCATTTTGCATTGTACTTGCATTAGATCTAGATTTGCTTTGGAGTAATAGTTAGGACTTCATATAGGGAAATTTGCATTTAGCATTTGAAGAAGAAATTGTGCATTCACGTAGTATGCATACCCTGTTTTCATGGACACAATGCATTTGCATTGATTGTTAGGTGTGCATTTTACTTCTTGTTGCGTCATAACACCATTAGTTGCACGACCATATCCTATTTTTGAGTAATAAAGCCAACTAAAATCAACGCTAAATAAAATGAATTACACTCTTTTCTTTTCTAGGGTGTACCAACAAGCTTAGGTTTTAGGATCTTGGAATAGTTCATTGAAAGTTAATTCTCCAAGATCACTAAACAACAACAACTAGGTGTCTGTCCAGGGAGTGTGTGAAATCCTTTATATAACCAGCGTTCTCAGGAAGCTCCTCTCAAAAGGGAGTCAAGCACTAGGCAATGTGAGCGGTTGTTGATTGGGATAACCCCTGGTCGGTAATTGTGTAGCACCAGCGATATAGCCAGGATTGTATTCGTATTTGGGGGCTCTTTCGGGAGTTTCGGGCTTTGCTACCCTGCCCATACGGTCAATCCCGCCTGTGACTATCTGCCTGAGCGTTGATTATATTGAGGTGACCTTAGTGGCCTTACCTAGGATATCGAGGGGGTACGTGTAGAGGTTATTATACATGTGTCCCAGCCAGGTTGGGGTCGGACAACACAGTCTCTTTACGCGTTGAAGCTGAGGGACACAATAATTGGTTTCGAACCTCCGCTTATGGTGACAAGGGCCTCTCAAGCCTCTCCTAGGCGAGACATACTGGCCACATTCGAGAGCTCACTTATCCAGCCCTTGTTTGCTTGCTTTTGGCTTTATATTTTATAGTGATTGCTCTGTTCATGCTAGTTGACCTAGGGTTGACGTAAATAGAGAGTCTTTGCTTTTTGTTGAGTCATTGTGGATTCAGGTACGGTTCCGCGCCGTTCTCATCGGTTAGCAGGAATTCTGCCTTCCACTTCTCCTCCTCCTTTGGGAGAGGGGCCTAGACTGTCCAGGAGGACTATGTCACACACTGATTCACACACCATGGAGGATCATTCAGAGACTATTCCTGAGCCACCTCCTCCCACTCGTATTGACGATGGGGAACTTACTCCTACTTACGATCCTTCACCTGACCTAGCTGAGTTTGGTCCTGTGATTTCCTAGATAGGATCTTTGCATGATAGACCTACTCACCCTAGGGCTGATTCCCCATTGACACGTTACTGGTATGGAATGGCGGAAGATGCCGAGACTCACTTTGACCCTCCTAGTACTAGCTATGGTAGTTATGCTACGACTGGTTTTCCTATGCATGATTTGACATTTCATGTTGAATTCAATTTTGAACCTAGCACTATGCCTGGGGGAAATCCCATGCCTTACCTTGCGGAGAGGTTTGGGAGTAATAATCACATTGCACCTTCCATCCCAATGGTGGAAGCTCCATCTTATATACCTCCTAGGCCTAGAGTTAGTGATCCGATAGGGATTCGAGGTTCTAGATGAGTGACGATAGGAACTAGTACATTTCTCCTTACAGAGATTCCTTCGTCCTCGCTTCCAAGTTCTTCAAATGTAAACCCTCCACCTTACTCTCGTGGTCCTTTGAGTCGGCACGTAGCTACGAGTCAGATCTGTACTGCGATTACTAGACCAGTTGTGTCTCAAGCCTACATACCACCCGTGGTTTCGGGAGGTTATGTTCATGTTTCTAGAGGTAAGATTGCTACTTCCTCGACATATATTCCTACTTCCGGAATGTATATCCCTACCTATGGAGTGTCTCATGGGGCATCGCAAGTGGTGACCTATGGACCCTATTATGGGGTGCAGTATGGACAGGTATCTTCACCTTACGGAGGCGAGTATTCACAACCTGATTACTCTCCTAACTATGGCTTTGTAGCTCCTACTAGTCAAGGTCCACCTCATTACGGTACTTCCACACCACCCTATACGGGTCATACAGGAGGAGGTCACTATGGCCAAGGTCATGGTGGTAATCAATCCTATATGAACCAGGGAGTGGTCCCTAGGCCTCATCATCCTAGGCTCCCTTTCCTCGTGACACTCAATTTACCTGACTTATAGAGACTTACGAACGATCCTGTGGCTCATGACCCGGCTTGGCCGGCTGTCCCTACCAAGCTTCCTTCAGACATACCTAAGTTTGAAGGAAAACCAGGAGAGGATCTGAGTCAACATGTTATGACATTCCACCTATGGTGCTCTTCCAATTCATTGCATCAGGACTCAGTCCGTTTGAGACTATTTCAATGCACCCTTATAGGGCCTGCAGCGAAATGGTATATAGAGTTACCTAGGGGTGCCTTTACTTTGTTCGATGACCTTGCGATGACTTTCCTTAATCAATTTCAGCTACCAGTGCTCTATGATGTTGGTACTGAACTCTTGTCGACATTTCGGCAAGATAAAGCCACCCATTATTTTGATCATATTCAGGAGTGGCGTAGATGGAAGAGATTAATTAAAGCCTTTATACCGCCAGAGTTCCTCCTTGAATGGTTCCTCAAATATTTATTGCCATATATCGTGAAGGATGTTTCCACATCCGGAGTGCAGAATTAGGAACAAGCCATCTTTAGGGCGCAGGAACTAGACTTGATCTATGCTCAGTCTGGTTTGTTATATGAGATTATACCTAATGCTCCTCTTTCTAGTTTCAATCCCAAGGTCAAACCTGGACCACATGTCGATGGCATTGTGGGTAGTGCAAGTAAGAAACCTCCAGGTTTGGTTGTGAAACAATTTGCTCAGTTGTCAATCAACCAATCTACCTCAGGACAAGCTACGGCTTCGTCTCAGCCTGCCCAACTGGCGAATGTACTTGCTGTGCAATCGTCCGACCAGAAGGGTAACCAGCAACCCAGACGGAATAGAAAAAGGGTAAAAACAATAATAATAATAAGGGTGGGAATAAAAATGAGAATTCCAATAATAATGACAAGAACAATAAAAATGCTGGGGGGGACAAGCAGAATAAACGTAAGGTTAAGTTTCCTTGCAAGCTTTGTAAGGACGATCACCTCACTTACTTGTGCCCTAGGATGGATGAAGCTTCGAAGTTCATAGCACACAACCCAGCTGTGTTAAAAAAACCTTTACTGCATAACCAGAATATGAACTCAAAGTCCCATGATCAATCTAGTGATGAAGATCCAGCTGAAACTAGTGGTCGTGGGTGCATTAATATGGTCCGTGCCGTGAAAGTTGTGACACATGTGAAAGATTATTCTTCGTCACAACCCAACCCAGGCAAAGAGCCTGATCCACCAGGAACCCCTTTACGTATTGAGAAACCTGCAGATAAACCTGAGGCTGCACCTCACATTCCTAAGGGGGTACTTAAGCATTCGGGTCATAACCCAAATGCCCGAGCCGCCTAGAATTATTTAGTTGTCGAGGACTTGGGTCATACTTTTTGTGCGATGTCTACATTGGAAGTGCTTCAGAGTTGTCCGTCGCAAATGAAGGCTTTGCTTTCCGCTCTTGGTGTGAATGGTGATGCTTCTTCCTCAGTGATCAAATTTGAAACTGCGGGACATCAGCCTCGCTTGCCCTACTATGTGTCCCTTTTGGTGCATGTAGAATGTCTTAATATGATCGTCAAGCGCACTGTGATTGACGAGGGTGCTGCTGCTTCTGTGATGTCTTTGTCTTGTTGGAAGGGTCTTGGTTCTCCTGAGTTGTCAAAATCTACGACCATGTTAACTGCTTTTGATGGGAGATCGTTTAGGCCACGGTATCCTTCCTTCTCTTAAAGTCCGTTTGGGAGGGAAGACCGTTGCGATAGAGGTTGAGGTGGTTGATGTGCCCCTTGACTACAATCTCTTACTAGGAAGGAATTGGATGTATAGTATGCAATCCATTACGTCTTCAGTGTTTCACGTTGTATGCTTTCCTCATAATGGGAAGATCTTAATAATTGATCAGATGGCATTCAAGAATCCTCCTGTTAGTGCATATTCGGAAGCTTCGGTTCCGAAAGTCGAACATTCCCAGCCGGAAACTGGGAGTGTGGGTGTAGGCATGTATCCATCCCTCATGGGAACCTTTAGTTGTCCTGCACCTGTCTTCATGATAGGATCTAGTTTTGATGGTGCTTCGATGTCTACAAGATCGGTGCCTTTTCACACAAGTCATATGGGAGATCCTTGGATTCTTCCTTCAGCAAGTCCTTCGAGTGAGGCCATTGATACGAGTGTGCCGTTGCTTGCAGTCATGATAGCTTACCAAGCTAATCTCCAGTCTTCTACAGAGCCTTGTTCTTCCTCTTCATGGATAGAGGAGGAAGACCCCTATGTACTACCGGCATGGGCAGTACAGTCTTCTCATGCCCACGACTGCCTTGATACAGTTTTCCCTTCAGATGAAGCGATCATCGAGGTTATGTCAGGAGTTGAGCCACCATGGGAGGAACTTCATCATAGATCATATTTCCTTCCAGAGCTTGACCTTTTGGAGCATGAGGATTATAGGGAGATTCTTAGACATAAAGTTGGTAGACCCATGATTCCATTAAGCTCTCCTGGTCAGATGGCTGATGGGAACATGGAAAACATATCATCAACTATGCCTATCAACATTTCTCACAACCCTGGTACAATTGAGAATGTCTACATTGGGGCGGATTGTTCCCAAGATCAGATTCGCGAGTATACCGAGCTGTTCAAGGAATTTCGTGATGTTTTTGCTTGGTCTTACGATGAGATGCCAGGGATTGACCCTCGGATTATCAAACATGAAATTAAGACTTACCCCAACGCTAAGCCTGTTCGACAGTGTTTACGCAAGGTAAATCCTAGGAAAGCACCCGCCATAAAGGCAGAGATAGAGAAGCTATTGAAAGCTGGTTTCATCTATCCCGTTCCCTTGACAGAGTGGGTTTCAAACCCTGTTCTGGTGGATAAGAAGCAGGGAGCGATCCATATATGCACTGATTTCTGTGATTTAAATCATGCCTGTCCTAAGGATAACTTCCCCATATCGTTTATAGATCAGATTTTGGATGAGTGTGCGGGTAGCGAGGTGTTCTCCTTTATGGATGGATTTTCCGGGTATAATCAAATTCAAATTAAAATTGAGGACCAACATAAGACTGCATTTATTTGTCCTTGGGGAACATTTGCATATCGAAAAATGCCTTTTGGCCTTAAAAACGCCGGAGCTACCTTTCAGTGGGTGATGACCTTGATTTTCCACGATCTCAAGTCCATTATTGAAGTATTTTTGGATGACCTCGCTGCTCATTCTCACGTGAGGATGCGTCATTCTTATCACTTGAGATTGGTGTTCAAAAGATGCCGGCATTATGCTGTTAGATTAAACCCTCATAAGTGCATCTTTTGCGTGAAATCAGGTCATTTTTTAGGATTTATCGTTTCGAAAGAGGGTATAAGAGTTGACCCTTTGAAGGTTGAGGCAATACTTCCGTTGTCTCCCTTGTGAAATATTCGTCATCTTCAGTGTTTGCAAGGCATGGAAAATTTCCTATGAAGATTTGTTGTCAATTTCGCCAATTTTACTAGAGGTTTTATTCATCTCCTGAAGAAGGATACTCCCTTTGAATGGGATGAGCGAGCCCAGGAGTCCTTCGATGCACTTAAGCGAGCCCTAGCATCGGCCCCAGTGATTAGTCCTCCGGATTATAGCCATGATTTCCTATTATATGTGGTCGCGTCTTTAGAGATGATTGCAATGGTTTTGGTTCAAGAGGATGAGGAGCTCCAGGAGCATGTCATGTATTATTTGAGCCGAAACCTTATTGACGCAGAGATTCGGTATTCTCATGTTGAGAAGCTTGCCTTAGCTACCGTACATGCGGTGCAGTGTTTGAGACATTATATTCTCCTTCTCCAGACCTTGGTTGTTGCCCATGTCAATCCATTTTAGTTCGTCCCCACACGTAGGATGATTGGGGGAAAATATAATAAATGGATTGTCATCCTGCAAGAGTTTGATCTCGAATTTGTTTCGGCAAAATCGAAGAAATCTTTAATCTTTGCAGAGATCATATCGGATTTTCCGAGTGAGGCTGAGGAGTCGGTATGTGAAGATACGTTCGTTGATGAACACATTTTCTTGATCTCAATGGCTGACCCATGGTACGGTGATATCATAGTATATTTGCTAACGCAGAGGACCCCTACTCACCTCTCGCGAGATGAGCGACGTCGATTACATCACATTTCCAAGAACTACCTCATAGTGGACAATACTTTGTACCGCCGTGGAGTAGATTCCCTTTTACAATGTTTTTTAACTCATGATGAGGATGAGTTAGTGCTTAATGATTGCCATAGAGGGGCATGTGGTGGTCATTTATCTAAGATTTCTACAGCTCAAAATATTTTGAGAGCAGGATATTTCTGGCCATCGATCTTCAAGGATTGTATTGAAGTGGTCAAGAGGTGCCACCCTTGCCAGGCGTTCGCACGTAACATGCGCTCGAAGCCTGCCCCGTTACACCCTATTATCACCACCGGTCCCTTCACCAAATGGGGGATCAATTTTATGGATTGCAACCTAGCTTTGGCTTGGGGGCACCATCATATCATAGTGGCTGTCGATTACTTCACGAAATGGGCTGACGCAATGCCTACAGTAAAATCTGACAGTGAGACAGCCGCTCACTTCGTATTCAACAAAATCATTTCTAGGTTCGAGATTCCGAGAGAGCTTGTCACTGACCATGGCTCGCACTTTCACAACCGTATGATGGAAGAGTTGGCATCCAAGTTAGGATATAAGCAAGAGCACTCCTCTTCTTACTATCCTCAAGTGAATGGACAAGCTAAAGCAGTGAATAAATCACTTAAGTCCATTCTCCAACAAACCATCGCATAAAGAAAGACGAATTGGCATATTATGTTGTACCCTGCTTTGTGGGCATATCAAACCGCGGTAAAGACTGCCACTGGTTTTTCTCCATATTAGCTTGTTCATGGAGTGGAGTCAATATTGCCGGTTTAATGCGAGATTCCTTCATTGAAGTTAGCCATGGAACTCTTACCAGACACTTCACCTTTGGAGGAGCATTTGGTTCACCTTGAGCAACTCGATGAGCAGCGTACAGATGCTTTGGTGACTCTAGAGGTTAATAAGCGTTGCGTAAAGGCCCAATACGATAAGTCTATCCGTCCGAGAGTGTTTAGTGAGCAAGACTTGGTCCTTTTGTGGGATCAATCGAAAGAACCCTTGGGGGCAGGGAAGTTCAATCCTATGTGGCATGGTCCTTATGTGGTCAAGCGTGTGTTAGAGAAGGGTGCCTACGAGTTAGTGGATTACGAAGGGACAGCCTTGGCAGAGCCTAGAAATGGGCTCTATCTTAAAAAATACTATGCATGATCTTTAGCCAAGGCTGTTTTTTGTATATTATTGTACAACTTTTTTGCATAGTTAGGTCTTGTTCATCGTGATCGGGTTTGTGATTGGTTTCCATTTCTTGTGGAAGATGTCAATGGAATCTTCCACCTACATAGGATTCGTGGATGGTGCAAGCTGTCACACTCAACACTCAGCCTCAGCTGCTTGGGTGATTTATACTCCTATGGGTCATGTGCTGTTTTTAGGAGGTGTATGTCTACGGCCATCTTCCAACAATGTTACTGAATATAGTGTCGTTATCGAGCTTCTATGGGATGCCATTTCACATGGTGTTCTCTCTCTTGAGGTACGTATTGATTCAGAGTTAGTAGTAACACAGCTCAATGGTTTGTACCATGTTAGAGATCTGACGTTATTGAGGAGATTCTTACGTGTGAGATTGTTAGAACGACAATTTGAGAACATAACATATATACACATTCCAAGAAATTATAATCAAATTGCTGACTCATATGCTAACTATGTGTTAGATTGGCATTTGTTTCATTCATCATAAATTAATCATAAACACAATTTTTACACATGTAAATAAATAAACCGATCACCATAAAACTTTTTTATATATCAAAAATGTGGTAATACATAATGTCATAATACAAAATTGGGGCTTTGAAAGCCACCATCATATACACGGTAGTACAAAATAGATACACTCCCAGGTGTCTAGTCCTGTGGAGGTGGATGAGGGTTGTGATCATGATATGTCACCACGGCTCTAGCTAGCTACCGGAATAAATGCACCCATGCGCGTGGTACACCCACCACCTATCTCTACATAGCCTTAGGAAAGTCCTCGACTTGCGCCATGGGAATCCTGTGAGTCAGTCACATGAAGTTGGTATGGATGCTTTGGAGCGTTCACTCCGCATCCACACCGGTGATATCGTCTCCTCTTCCCCTCCATCTATGACGTGGGAAGCCCTCTGGTCACCTTGGTCCCACATCTGCACATGAATGGTATATGTCATTATGTATTGTCACCCAAAACCATGTCTTTTTTATTCCATTAATAAAAAAAACAAAAAAAAAATAAATAATTCAAAAATTTTAAAAAGAGTAAGGGTTGAGATTCGTTACCTATGTCTCCATATGCTGATCCTGGTGGTAATGGCATGTCTGGGTCTCCCCGGAAGTCTATCCCTGCATAAGGGTAGTCCTCTATGGCAACAATCTGTCGTTGCCACCATGGAAAAAATTCTGGTGGATAAGGGTTTTCCACCCTACCACCCCCCAGTCTACGCATCGCGTCTGCCGAACGTCGTTGGGCCAGATCTCGAACCCCGTGGAGAGGAACATCCACTCTAGGGCTCAATCCTGGAACACGCTCGAAGAAAAACATGCTCAAGATACTGCTGAACCCGAAGTTCCGTATCCTACCTTCCTTGCACTCACTGAGCTGATGTTTCATGTTGCTCAATAGGGAAGTGCTCCAGTCATAGATGGTTGGTGTCATGCACTCCACCGCATAGAACATCAGTGGCCGAGAGGCCTGATGGAGTGATGCTAAGCCTACTATCTTGCCCAGCGTCAGTAGTATTGCCTTTAGGCCCAGTACCTGTATAGCGTTGGTGGGAACTTGGCTCCCCACCTTCTCCGTCTCTGGGTAGCAGTACATAGCTATGTACTCGTCGATAGTAAGCCCATGACCTAGCCCTCCTCGGGCACGAAGGTTCACCATCTCACCTCGTCGTGATAGACCTGTGATAAAATAGATATCCTCCACCTCAATGGTGAGGGACATGCCGTCTAGCCGGAAGGACTCTGAGTCTGGATCCTAGTAGTCTATTAGCATCTGTAGCAGCCCTAGTTTGGCCCTCAAGCCACCTAGGCACCAAAACTTGTAGAGTCCACATCTTCTTAGAGCTTCTTGAGCCACTCTGTCAGCCCTTACTGCTTCCTCTACGTCCCCATGCTCGCGTTCTCGCCACTCTAGCACCATCCTGCATGAGAAATTGACCAAAATGTCCATTATATTCATGTAAATCCTTATGCGCGGCGTCATACGTGGCTGTTTTGAAAACAAACGTGTATGTACGCAGTTTCTGGTCCCTTTTCCGCGTATAGCCAGCCCTATACGCGGAAAAAGCCTCGATACCCCCATGGGCCGTAGCGCTCATGTAAGCTTGGCCTTAAAAAATTCATTTGACCATGAAAACTTGTAAAAATTATATTGAAATGGAAGCAGAGAACATGAGTAAATACCTGGAAGAGACGGTTGTGAATTCCGCCGGCTGGATCTCCTGGAATTTGCAGTTGAATATCAGAGCTCCAATGGGTAAAAGTTTCAAATGATTTCTATTTTTTACTATTTATAGAAATTTTTTCAAATATTTGAAAATTTTTACCCCCTTTTCTATAGTTTTGACCGTTTCTAGCCATTTTGGACCGTTTCTGACCTAATTGGTGATGTAGAAGACCGTTTTCAGCATCGTTTCAGCCTTTGGATTGACCCGTTCGTACTGATCTCAGGTATAATGTCTATACTGGCATATAGGTTAGGTTCACCACCATTTGCATTTTGCATGACCTTATGACCATGTCACTATATCCTTAGGTACGAACCCACTCTATTATGTCACGGAATCTTCTTACTGCTATAGAAGTGGCATGATATGAGTGGTAGAGCCTCACCTTACATGGGTACCCTAGTTAGTGCCTTATTTGCATTTAGTGCCCATGCCGATGTTTCCCCCTTTAGGGTGTGGGAGTCCATTGTATAGTATTGCCATGACATTTAGCAAGCGCCTCATACTCCTCTTGATCTTATGTTGGCCATTTCCCCTTGGACTCCCCTTGTATCAAGTTGTGAATGCATTATCATGAGCTTTTCCTGTCTTATTGAGCTTTATGCCGGCTCCCTTGACATTGCGTTTCAGCCATATAGCCCGAGCTTGTCTCATGTCTAGCCATGCAGAGCATTTTTCTTTATATCTTTCGCATCTTGATTCCCTTTTTACTGGGAGGGTATTTTCCCCCGAGTGTCGATATCCTACACATGTATCCTTGCATTGAGCATAGGTATGTTCCACTACTTGGAACTAGTTTGTTTTCCCTCATGACACTCGTCTCCTCCTAGTTTGTAACTATAAAGCTAGTTTATTCTTTTTTCAAGCTTTTCAAATAAATGAAAAAGACCAAAAAAATAAAAAAACCAAAAATTTGGACAAGAAAATATATTATCTTTGGCAGCTGTCAAGTCGTGTCTCCTTCGAACAGAGCACTGTATATCACATCCATTGGTTGGGTTATAGTTTGAATTTAAGAGCTGTACTCATTTATCTGAGTTTTATCTCCACCGAATGGTTAAGCTTCCAGTCCCTATGGAGCCTCTATTGATGCCTCCTGCATCATAGAGATGTCCCAGTTTGTATATTGAGTCTATGCTACCTTCATTCAGTCACCATACACCATTATGCTCTTGTTCGAAGGAAGTTGAAACCTGAGTTAGCCATTCCTCAGTTATCTTAACTTTGCATGTCGGCGATTCCTGGTACAGTTACTGGTTCATGCACCTTATGATCGAGTTCTTCCATATTATACAGCCTTGCTGAGTACCTCGTGTTGGATGATGGGGGATGCCCTAATGCCCTCCTTCCAGCGGATTTCATCCCATCGACTTCAGATCATTTATTCTGGGATTGGAGTCTAGAGTCATTTTGAGTGCCTTGAGACTTGTAGTCATCAGTGGTAGGTTCTCTCGCCATCGACAGTTTTGGGAATACATCAATGTCCCCTAATCGATGGATTCTCTCAAGTGTTCGACCTCAACACATTTATTCACACTTGTTAGTTTGCACTCTAATTCCTTGATTGCCATTTTCATTATTGGTGGGTGATCTCGCGTCTATTAACGGTATACATCAATGACCAGTAATCATACGATGGACTACTATGTTCGACCTCGACACCTCTATTTGCATAGTAGGACATGTACTCGTAGCGGTTTGTGTAGAAGACCTTCCAGATTGGTGGCATCCACTATATGCTACCTCCTTGATTGTGCCAGTGTTCATGAGATTTCAGCTCTCATGACTTGTTCCAGTATATGTCAAACATTTCCAGCCACTATGGAGATCTTGATCTGTTATATATCTTCAGCCTTTGTGGAGATCTTGGTCCTTTGTATATCATCATCATGGATATTCTGATCTATGTATATTGTACGTGGCGATGACCACATATGTGTTATCATGTTTCATGCCTATTCATGGCCATTGTAATCTTATGTATCTAGGACTGCTATATGTATTTGCAGTTATATGCAGAGTTGTATTATGGTATTATGCTGATTGGGTAGCTGGTCTTCCATTTGGGTACCTTCATCACTTCACTTCTGGGATGGAATTATAATGTATTTCGGCCATTGTATAATCCCTTTGATCTCATACATTAGGGGGCATCTGTTATAGCGAATTTCACCACACTAGGTGAATCACACATTGTATGGCCTTCCCCTGTCAAGATGCAGACTCATTAGCCCTTATGGACCACTTTTTGCCTATTGATGTATCATTGACCATCCCTAAAAACATTAGAAAAATGATATACACGGCCTTTTCCCCGATAACCGCGTACATACGCAGATATTCCCTCTATAGTCGTGTACATCGGGATGTGTGCATAATCCAAAATACTTTGGAGTGTTCCTTGACTTCGATCCGACTCATATGACTCCTGGCCTTCCATATGCCTTGAGATCGCACAGATTCTACCTTTCAGTATCCCTTTGAAAAGCTATATAAGGAACCCATTGAGACATTGAAAGCATAAGAGAGAATTGAGAGTAACAAAACTATAGTCCATTGTTGCCAGGACTTATGCTTGAGTCTGCATCCCTTTGTCCCTTGGAGCATTGTTGTGTTCTTCCCAAGCTTGCCTTTTGCTAGTAAGCTTGCTATCGAAGTGATGGAGGATTGTGGTGGTGGAGGCCCAAGAGGGGGATTCAGTTTCTCCGGTTCGCAGACGTGCCGTCAGAGGTTGTCACTTCTAATCTCTGATTCATATTAATAGAAATATCTTTTCGTGTCCAGTAATGTGTATTTGAATGAATATTGTATCCATTGGAATATGTCAAATGCTTATACATTATTGATTATATATGCTAGAATAGATCTAACACCATGAAATATAGTATGCTTGTATTGTTTACTTGTTGTTGAGGACGTGCTATAGAAATTCAAGCGGAAGATTGGAAATCTCAACGGGGATCTACTTCAACCGTCCGGAATAAGGTACGAGGTTTGATCCTTTAGTGTTAGATGTTTTTATTTCTATTGCATATTGGGAAAGATTGATTTTTGGAGTCTAGCTGCCTGTTGTGGTACCCCAAGCCATAGGAATTTCTCTCCGTAACAATGTGACAGGAAATGAGATTGGAATTTGAGAAAGTTAGGCCTAGCTGTTATCTGTTCACATAGATAGTGTCCTAACATTAAAGGATAAACAAATAATTTGACAACACTTTTGCTAAGCAAGAATGGGATCATTCAAGTACATGAAACCATGTTGAAGTTTAGCAGAGATATCTTGACAAATTTGTATGGTTTGTTTATTGCTTTTGTTTGAAGCATTTTGTCAATTTTTAAGTTTGTGTGCATTTTGGTTAAATATTGTGTTAGTCCCTTGAATGCTTCTAGTTCTCATTTGATGCTTGATTTAACACTTTGTTGTAGCTTAAATCAAGATTGGTTTTAGTTGATTTCCATTGATTCAGGGTTTGAGAAAAGATGTTTTTATTACCTTTTAGTTGCATGAATTAATTTTCTTCCCTTTTTTTATTATTTTATGTTGATTGTATATTTTCTTTGTTAATACTTATCGTTATTCAAAAAAATAAATGAGCTCTACATAGATAAGCAAAGAAAAAAATGGTCTATGCACTAGGTTCCTATGCATTGATGGTAGGATACATATTGGCACGAGGCCAACATTAATCTAATGAAACAATCAATTGGAATAATTACAATGCATACTTTTATTAGCCTCCACGACCACAATTGGTTAGTGGACGCCAAGATCGAGCATAATTCTTGATTCTATCAGTTTATTGGTTTGTCAATATTCAGGTCCCCACATGTCCACTGGACCATTAAGGGACGAGATAACAAGTGGAGTCCCCACTTACCCTGAATCTAGTTAGTGCAGTTGTGTTTCACTAACACCTTCAAGTTGTGACTCGTGAGTCTACATAACACATGTTCTATTGTTGATTATGGGATTCATGTTATTTGACTAATTTTGTTGTTCTTCTATTTTTACAATATTTTATAAATCAGTGAAAGATTCGTCAGTTTTTACAATTTTTTATAATGAAGTTAAATATTCACCAAGATTTTACAATATCTTATAACTTAGTGAAAGATTCATGAATATTTTACAACATTATATAATAAAAGAAATATTCACCAATTTTTTTATATCTACATATTATATTGTTCATAAAATCGCCTTCAAATTTTCCTATATATCGAATAGATTCACCCATTTTTTATACATATAAATCTAGGGGGTTCTTAAAATCAACCCTAAAAGAAACAATGGGTGAAAAGGTCATCAGATAAAGATAAGAATATAAATAATTTGAAGATTTTTAATCAAACACCAATGGATGAAATAAATACATTACAAGGCGTTTCATCCTTTAAAGTATTCGACGAAACTGCAAGTGAAGAATCCTTAACCAATCAAATTTAATTAAGTAAGTTGTCAGGAGTTTCCACTACGTATAAGAAGATCATAGAAAATGTAACTAAATATCCAACCATGTTTTAAAATCCATCGATCAACACTAAAGAATCTGTATCTCATATATTAATCAGTGCCATACCCTAGCATTAAAAAATACCAGGGTTCAACATATTGATACAAGTTCATCATGAAGATATCAGATTGTAAACTCAGAAAAATATTTCATATAGTCATTATGGTTTTATCTATAGAATTATATGCATGAATAAATTTGAATGGAAATGCGACCAACTATTTCAAGAATTATTAAACCGTGGTACCATTATTCATGGCAAGAGTTCCCTTGTCAACATCAATCACACCTATGCCCTTAAAGAAAACTTCATCAAGCACAACAACTCTATTGAAGTTGTGACTATTCAAGCATTTAAGAATTTTAAGTTCAATACTCTTCATACAAGATTCATGGTCGAATATTTTCAAGGCCATATGACTTTTAATAAACCTAAATGGTTATTACAGTTGTTAATAATATCAGTTATTATCTAGTCACCAATAGGTTAATTAACTATTAATTATTAGTTATGATATGGTATGTCTATTTATTAAATACACGTGTCTACTACTCTATCCTCCATATTTAACATGTCTCACTATATTTATAAAGACATCATTCAAATTATCAAATATATATATTTATAAATAATATATATCCAACATGCCAAGTTTTAACCTTACATATAATGAATTAATGGTCATATTGGAATGATCTCATAGAAGAGCCGAGTTGGAGATCCTGCAACTTGATTATGGAGGAAAACGGCTAAGAAGTTACTGGACTTGGATATTGGTGATCATTTGAAGGTCACCTTATGCACTATTGTAAAAGTTTAAATTTTTTATCTAGAAACATTTTCTTGACCATCATGCTAGTGTTTACATAGTGGAAACCAAAAAGGGGATGCTGACATATCGATTAATGGAATAGGAACTGGAGTGAGAATAATGCGTGTTAGTTGATATTTGAAAGGACAAATCCAGACAAGAATATTATTGGCTTGGATCTAACCAAGAATAACATAGTGTCTAGTGGAACACTAGACCCTCTCAAAATCCAAGACATTACTTCAGGTTTTGTTCCATATAATTTGGATGAAGACATACTTGATGAAGTCATAAGGATTTCTAATGATGAAGTTGTTGAGATTGTAAAGAAATTGTCATTCTAAAAAGGATTGATGGTTTAAATTTCATTAGGATATTCAAAATGTATGCGAGAACATTCTATTTCGACTCGAAACTAATTTATATTAAATGTTGTAAAGAAGGTTTGAAGAATGGCCAAAAGCACATAATTTCGAAGCCCGTTCATTTAGAAAGTCATCTTAGGAAGACAAGCTTGGAGACAATCTATTATGTTTCCTACAACAAAGAGAAGAAAAAATGAACTGACCATCCTCTTGTTTGTTCCAGAAATCAAATTCAATGTCGAGTTCAGATGTGATGGTTCTTTATATGCTTATGTGGAGATCTATAGTTCCAGTTGTTTCACAAATATCTTAGTTAATGCATAGGTATAAAATGATAACAAAAAAGAAGACCAATCAGCAATGAGGATAAGTTAAAATATCTTATTTTTAGATCTAAACTGAGGATAAATGAGTATGAGATTTCAAGGAAAAGTGATCCACCTTTCTAGTCAGAGGATTAGTAGGAAAATTATTTTGCTCAAAACTTGGTAGTGTTAAGGAGTTTCATTCCAGATTTTATGGCAACTGTAGATCGCATACCAATATCCAAAGAAGGAAGAGTCAACATTTTGAAGACCAGATGGGGTAATTGAACTCAACGTTTGATGATTATATTAGTAGTCAAAGAATAATTCTAGATTTGAAGGCATTTGATTCTAGCAATTCTAGATCTCTAGAAACTAATTCAAGATTCAACTTTTGGTTTTTCTGCTTTATTAATTTCTATAAAGTTTGGCATTTTTATTGTAATGAGGGTTTAGTTAGAGGCCTCAGAGAGAGTTGAGGGGCAGAAAGAATTGTATGCATCAGTGTAAAATTGTGGGAATATGTCTATGTAATTCCCTTTAATTAAATATTTCTTAGAGCTTGATATTAGATTGAAAGTATCTTTGATCGTCATTATCTATCTTCTTACTTGAATGAATGTAAATTGCTGAGTTTCAATAATTTATCATAGGTTATAGATTCTTGAACAACAAATTATTTGTTGCAATTTCCCATTTTCTATGTTTCTTTCAAGTATTCATCCATTAATTTGTAGAAGGTACTTCAGTTTATTTAATTTTCCATCCCATGAATATTCACACATGATCTGTTAGATATGTATGTATGTTCATGTTGGTTTCCTTTCCTTTAATAATTCATTATTCCCATTACTTCTATCTAATATTAACCTTGATCGCCTTTGATTTAGATAATGTCTACAAAGGGAATCCATCCCCAATGACCTTTCCCAATTTCCTTTATTGTTCTCCCTACTTGATCCACTACCTCAATTAAACAATCAAATACTATTTTAATATGTGTTGATCAATCTCTTGTAGCAGTCCTTGAGAAAACTCCATTGCAAACATCTTTTGGCACCATTGCTAGGGAGAGAAGGAACAAAGGCATACTTCCCTGGGCTATACAACAATGAATAGATCCACTCTTTGATGGCGAACAAGGAGTGGTTACATAGTTTGGATTTCAATTTTACATTGGGTGACTCCATGAAGGAAGAATATACTTATAATCTCGTTTCTTTTATTCCTCAAAACATGAATGGAAAGTTTAGTTGTTGATCTAGTTTCTTCATGAAATAAGATGACAGATTTTATGGCAGACTTTGTTTTTCTTCAAGGTTTAAAGAAATTAACAGGTATGATATTTGAATATGAATGTAATGAGGTATTTCCTTCAGCTATGTCTTCTTATTTGAATTCTTATAATATTTCTGATGGAAAACATATATTTAATTGTTTATAATAGAATCTTCTAGAGGAACTTGTAAAAGAATATGAAAGTTTGTTGGTTAAAAAAAAGTTCCATATTTCTTCTTGGCATAGTAGCACTTTTAAATATTTTTATGATGATCAACATGAAGAAATTCCCCATTATGGAAAAATTGTGGATGCATTTTTCACTGATCCAAATGTTTCTAGCAGTTTTGGTTATGATGTAATTGATGTTCCAAAAACTATTAAAGATCAATATATCCATGATAATTGTCTTGACAATGACAATAAAGGTTCATGGAAGCACGAATGGAGCTCCTTAGTAGTAATCCAACATATGATATTTTTGAATCCGAGTCATAGGAGGAGCGTTTGAGCATGTTTTCTTTCTCACCAAACTATGACCAACTGATTGTAGATATCATTGAGCCCTTAGTTTCCAGTCTTGAATGAGAAGTTGAAATGAGTAGCCATGGAGGAGTGGGAGATGAAAATACACAAAATAAATTATTTCTTTTGAACAAGAAAAATATATAGTTGTCCATGATTTATATGAACTTCCATTTATAATGATTTTCCATTGTCTAGAATTTTATTTTTTCCAATTAATGGCATGGAGGAAATTTAGTGTATGATACAAATGTTGGCATGCTTACAATGGAAATTTGATATTACTTGATTAAATACTTGAGCTGGTTAGATTAGGTGTTGTATATAAATAATCTTTCCATGCAAGCATTTAGCTCCAATTTAAGTTTGTTGCGATATGTTTTTTAGTGTGTCAGTATTTCCAGTTTTCAATAAGCAATAGAAGTGATCTCCATGCATCAAAAGGGGTACATTTTGGAATAATGAAAGGGAAACAAAACATAGTGGAGAATGAGACTTCTATTTTTTAGTGTCCAATTGCAGGAAATCTTGGTTTGTATTATGTGGTTGGTTTCATATTGAAGAGTGTTTTTCTTCATATGAGCAAAATGAGTTGCAGGGAGAGAGGTTGTGCAGATCGAAAATAAAGGAACTTGGTTTGTAGGTTCTTGTAGTTTCGCAGGGAGGAATCCATCCCCAGCCGTAGCTAGATGTTGGTACCAAATTCTTCCTTATCAAATTTTTCAGTGTAAAGCAACAAAATCGATGGATTTTCCAAAAGTGTTCACCATGGGAAATTCTGGAAGAAAAAAGTTGTATACTTGTAATGGACCTGCTACTTGAATATTGACATCCTACATTCTAATGTTGCATTGGCCTCAATGTTTATGTAGGATTTGGTCATCTTCCTATCAAATCCAAAGTAATTCCATCAATTTTGCTGACCTTTTGTTAGGTTTGTGTCAATTTCACTAAAATTTTTAAAGTGTCAAATCTTTGCTCAAAGTTTTCCAAATATTGTCACTACAAAATCTTAGCCTAGTAAGCCTCATTATGTGTTTATTTTTCAAAATCCAAAGTCTCACTTATTTTCCCCCTCTCCATTTGAAGTTTCAAAAGTTTCCTTTTTGAGTTTTACCTACTCTCACTTAAGTTAAAGAATAGAATAAAAAATGCCACTCTATATGCAAACCCAAGATTTATTTTAAATCCATAATATTCACATTTAGTTTTTTCATTTTTGTAAACTTCATTTGGGCGTTGATCTCCAAGTCCATACCTCCAAGCCATAATTCGAGCTCAAGAGTCCTAAATCCATTTTTCAAAGCACTCACACTAAATGCCAAGGGGAAAGTCCAATAAATGTGTTATGCTTAACATGTTGGTTCAATGCACATATACCTATGTTTAAAACTCCAAGCATGTGGGATAATTCCCATGATGTAAAAAAAATGCATCATGCATTCAAAGACCAATGGTGACAAGTATTCTAGGTAAACGTATTCTTGATGGCACTAAAGGAGATCCCATCGGCAATGGAACTTAGCTCAACTATAATAGTTCTCTAAAGTGTTATATAAGGATTAAAACAACAAATTTTTATAGCTTAAATCTAGTGAAAGGAGATGAGAAAATCATTTGAGATGGATAAATGCTCACAACGCCCAAGGAACATCCTACTGAAGTCTTATGTGCTACTTGTCATCTGTCATATAGAGCAGTGACCAACTGTGAAGGTGAAAACTAAGATGTAAGTCAAGTGTCAAAGGAAGATACTTAGACTTGTCAATTGTCAACCTGAAGCATCCAAGTGCAGATGTTAAAATCATCCTTATACCTTATCGAGTACACACATCATATAATAATCCAGTCAATTACATCATTATACGACATCTTCATAGCACATCTTATTTTTCACATTTCATTAACGAAAACAAATTAAATATATAACTGCAAGTCATACACATGAAGTTCCACCATAATAAAAATACAATCAAGCAATGGTGGTTATGAAGGTAAATCCAAAATGAGGCATTACACTTATACCTTATCGAGTGTCATGAATAAATATTACAGAGGAACTAATTTTGAGATGAAGTGATGTGTAGTAGCTGCATTTGTTTATTATGAAGATCGCTTGGATGCGAAATTGGAGAATTTACAGTGAAGGAATGGTCATATTGGAATGACCTTAGAGAAGAAGCGAGTTGGAAATCCTTCAAATTGATTATGAAGGAAAATGATTGAGAACTTATTGGACTTGAATATTGGTGATCAGTTAAAAATCACCTTGTGCACTAGTGTAAAAGTTAAAAAAAAATCTCTAGAAACCATTTCTTGACCATCATGCTAGTGTTTACAGAGTGGAAACCATAGAGGGGATGTTGACATATTAATCACCAGAACAGGAACTAGAGTAACAATTATGGATGTTAGTTGATATTTGAAAGGAAAAATATAGACAAGAAGATTAGTGGACACCATTTATATAGAGAGATTCCAAAATGCTTCCTTTTGCACTTGGAAAAAACACAATTTGACTAACAAAATGTATAATCTAAATTTCAATAAATTAAAACAAAATATATAATCTATATTTCAATAAATAGAAATTCCAAAATGTTTCCATTAGCACCACCTGGAAAAAGCACTTCCATTATGATGTATTTTGACAAATATATAATATATATTTTTATAAGTTTGTTTCCATTTTTATTGCCTAGTAGTTGCTTTATGTTGTTTCTTTTTTAAGTATTTGTACACTTTAAATTGAATTAGTTTATGTAAAGAGATTTTACAATGTTTCTTTTTACACTTGGAAAAAAACTGTATTTTAACAAAATGTAAAATCTAAATTTAGATAAATTAAAACAAAATATATAATCTATATTTCAATAAATAAATAGAGATTCAAAAATGTTTCCATTGACACCACTTCGAAAAAGCACAATTTAACATAATGTTTCCATTAACACTACTTAGAAAAAGCACATTTTCACAAAAAAAATAGTATAAATTTGTTTCTATTTGAATATATATATATATATATATATATATATATATATATATTTGTTTCTATTTTTATTTTTGATGGTTTCCTTTCTCTTTCTCTTTCTCTTTAAAGTTTGATGATGTCCCAGGAAGCTCAATAAAAGTTTATCGTAAACCCATCAGAACCTTAGGATTTCTCTGGGTGAAGGGTCTAGATTGCTTCTATAATATCATTTTCTAATATTGGATTTTCCATCTCCTTGTTCTCTTCTTTAGTGATGCTGGGTTGGATTTTTGAGAGCATATCCGCTTGGGAGAGAGCATCTGCCTCACCAATGTCAGAGTATAGCCGATTGAAGTGTTGAAAGGACAACTTCTTGATATTGTCTTGTTTTGTTTTGTTTTGTTTTGTTTATTTACTATATTGGTAAATAGTTATATATTTTATTAATAATGTTTAAATATATACATTTTAGAGATATGCCTTTTTTGAAAAGAAACTGTATAAATTTTATTAGTATTTAACAATTTTAAGTTTTAATATCCAACATGTAAGGTTTTAACCTTACAAGTGGTATCATAGATTTAGGCTCTCGCTCACACTGACTCTTGCACTCATTTATCTCGGCCTCTTATTCCCTTAGACACTCTCCATTCATTGCATCCCATTTCCTACCCCCTCATTCTCATCAAACGCTCCATCTCTTGATTCTCTCAGTGCACCTCAAGTCCACCTCTTGCACACCATTTTCCCTTCCATGCTGCTCCCACACCCTCACCAAGGCTACCTTCCTCCCTCTTGCATTCCCAAGTTCATTGCGCCTTCCAACACTCCATTCCATCTCTCTTCACTTAATTCACACTTCATGTACACCCACGATCTACGCACCATTTCAGTATGCATCCATCCCTCCACTTGCTGCTCGCTCTACTCTACCCGCCATCCACTACACTACTCTGCTCAAGCCTTCCGATCTTCTCTCTCGCTACTCCACTCCCAGTTCTTGTCCCTTCCCATTCTTCTTTTCCTCCACCTCTCCGACTTGCGCATTCCCACAACACATCCCCTCAGATCTTCCCACCTCTCCTTCCATCCATCCTCCTCCATCCCCCATTTTTACACTCACTCCTTCCACCCACATCACTCCTCTCCTCCTGACCTCCTACACGATCTTTCCTCCACCATCCAATGCGCATTTTCCTTACATAGTCGGTTTCTCCCACCACTCCCCATTGCTACACTCTCCCAACATGCTTCCCTCGCTCTCTCTAGGCCTCTCTCTGCACACATCCCTTCACCATCACCCATCGCATCCTCCTTTATTTTCACATGCTAGACTCAATGTTGTTTTCTTAAACATTTACATAACCTTCCCATTAAACCCTCAAGAAAAAGTTCCATCATTTTTTGAAATAAAATATAATAATAATAATAATATTTACTACTAATAATTATTATTTTAATTATTTTAATATATATAAATTAAGAAAAACTGTACACTAAACTATTTATATCGTTTATACAAACACTAATAATAATTAACTACCCCTATAGGCATTTTTTCTATGGAGTTGCATTTTGAAAATCACTGTACCTGTTTCGTCGTCCCTTCCACCAATCCAATTTTCATGCATGTCTTCATAATTTTCTAACATGTGTCCTTCTGATTTGATGGAGATATGTTGGTTTACTGTTACTCTTGCCCATACATTATGCCACCTCTTTGCACTCAACAAAGAAGGAACCGCATGGAAATGCTGGGCAGGTTGTCTCTTTGTCACACTCCCCAAAATCCATTACCGTCTTGTTGTTGCGCGATTGATTTAATTCCTAAACATGTCTTTCAACTGACATAGGGATATTGGTCAATTTAATGAAGGGTGTGGGCTCGAGGCTCCATAAAATCGATTTCTTTGGCTATGGAAACTTAACGAATATTGTGCTTGCAGTAAAGAAATTAAGTCTCAGAATGAACCATTTCATGGAGAATGGATCGGTTTTGAAGATTTTAATGTAGCCGCATATGCATCGAGCATGGAAGGTAAGCATTTTGATTATGTTTTGTGGATATTTTTTTTTGTGGTTCAAAATATGTGATGGGAGCGGGACTGGGAGTTGAATTATCACAAAGAATGACTATTGATTACGACTCGATATCACCTGTTAATTTCCCTTTTGTATATTTCTTTATTTTATTTTTATTATCACCAATATTATATTATATTTTCTATGTTGGAATAACTAAATGATAGATCGATACCTGATCAACCAAAATATTCCATAATAATGCATGTTGTGTTGAAAATGGAGATCACATGGTACAATATGTGGAGATACTGTTGAAAACAATTCCCTTCTTTGAAACTATTACTTTGTAATTTTCTCATAAATATGCTCTTCGAGAAGTAACTTCCAGTGTGTTAGAATCAAAATGGATAATAAATGTGTCATTCTAGGGACCCGAATCCATTGGAATCCTTTTCATACATCATCATCTTGTTTAGTTTATTATTGAGTGATATGTTTTTCTTTTTTTATATTTGTAGCCACACACTTAACATGCTTTCCAAAAGGAATTGCTATCAGAGAAAAAAAAATCATATATGCCTCACAATTCTGCCTTGCATTGTTGAATAGCATTGATGCATAGGGATCATTATCTAAAGTCAAAATCATATTCTATCGTCAATATTTTTTATTAAAATATTATGATCCAGTGATCTATTAAAATATCATGCTAAAAAGTCTTTGAGAGTAATCAAATTCTCTATTTTGTGAAAATCGCATGCTAATAAGTCTTTCTGGGTAATCAATTTATCTATTTTGTGTTGAGAAGCTTATATATTCTTTTATTAAGCAATGCCATGAATCTACTTTTGTGGGAAATTATTGAACTTTCCACTCTTTGATTTGGAATATTTTGGAATTGGTTATCAAATATTTATAATATAATAACATAACTTCTTCTTGTTATTTTTTTAAAAATATGTGCAAAATATTTGTACATGGATAACTTTTACTTGATGTTTCTCTATCAATGCTCTGATATGTAGTGTCATGATATGTGAGATTTCCTCTAGCTCATTCATAGGTTCTTCAATTGACTCTCTTTGTGTTTGTTTCACATGTGAAAGGTCGGGCAACATATATCATAGCATGAAGTGTATCTCTCCTCTAGGTTGTTGCATTGATGTTATTATGAAAACATGAACTCTTCAATTGCAACACAATAAGTTGAGCTTCTTGTTTCACCTGAAAGAACCTGTTTGACAAGTGAAAGCATTGATTATGTGTTCAATCAATGCACAGACTCTCAAGGTGGAGACTTGTTGTGGGCTCACAGTAAAGGTTTCCTGGCCTTTCGATCAATTTTGATCACTATTAACCTTTCATCTATTATTCCTAATAAAAAACATTAAGACTTGCTCTTAATATGGATCTGTACAGTAAATATCTCAACAATCGTTGTGGGTGCAACGACATCTACAAGAACATGGAGTACCGAAACACTGCAAGCTTCAGCTTCAGCTTCAATTTGAAAAGATAAGGCAAGAAGTGGGATTTTCGACTTTCGGGATCCGACTGCAGAAGGAGGAAGGCAGGAGGAGGAAATCCTGAAAAAGGTTAAGGTAAGGATTTAGTCCTTCGATTCCTGAGTTCCGCACTTCAGGGCAGAAAGGTGGAATGTGGAAGACGGAAATGAGGATAGGCGTTCCGTCATTTGATAGTTTTCTGACTTTCAAGATCCAAAGTATGGAAGGCGGAAGATAAGAGTATGGTGTTGTAATTCTAGAAAGTCTTAAAATGTAACATATTTAGGTCATTTCTTAAGAAAATCAGGTATTTTAATTAATGAATATTTAATTAGTAAAATGGTTTATGTTAGAGTAAACATTGTATGATAATTTTTTATTTTATTTTTTAATTAAGATTTAGAGAACATGATGAGAGTCTCTGATCCTTTCAATTTTCATATTAATATTTTCCATGGTAGTAAAACATCTATTTGTATGATATTAATTTTGGACAATATAAAATAACTTCCTTTATAATCATGTTAATTGCATCTTAGCTTATGTGATTAAAATGAGAAGTTGTTTATCCACCTCACTCAAGTTCAAATCTTGTTTGTGAAATGTTTTCCCTTTTTTGTGGCTTAATTGATGTTGACAAGGTACCAATAATATCACTCTTGTAAGTGTTTAAGGGTGAGATAAGATATTTCCAACCATTACCCAAATAATATTATATCAACCAATTGTAGACAATATTTCATCCATTTTACTTACTACTTTTCATTCAAAAAAATGTTACTTCATTATTTCTACCAACCATACCAAAATAGTACCACAGATTGGGTGGTCTTTAGACATAAGAAAAATATGATGACATGTGGCAGGTCCCAAGGAGAGGACTAGACCAATGACACATGTCCATGCTCTTGCTAAAACGATTGCCACCTTGCCCCTATTAATCAATTTAGAAGCCTCCTCGTTCACTCTCATCTCCAATGAAACATGATATCTATCATTTCTATAGTCAACCTTTTAATGGAATTATGGAAATATCTCGAGACTCTGGCATAAAGTAAGCTTGTAATTATGCTTTTTATAGGATTAAACCCATTAAATGGATCGATAACATTCTACGTACTAACACAGAGGAAACTAGGGCAACGAGTTTTTTCAAAATCAGTCTTTTGAGAACCTAATTTCGGCACCATGAGTGTAGATAGGTATGAGATATAGGGTTTTTGTGTTGATCTTTGTAGCATCAAATAGGTACTTCCACATTGATAGTCTATGACAGGTGGAAGGTGTCATTTAGTGACTCTCGGACATAGGAGATCCAATTTATTAAAGTGAAGTATTAATGTGAATGTATTTTTGTAATTACTTTATGTAAATGATCTAGAGCGCCCATGGTATTTGGTATCCCATGGAATTGGCCTGAGGTATTTGCATATTGTAATGTTATTAAAGGAAATCTTGGTGAAAATGGTTTGCACACAAAGTGAGTGAGATCTCATCGAGTAAATATATGTCAAAATATTAATCACAGTTGGGGTTTTCCAGTTGGGATTTTTTTGCAGAGTGGAAACCACACAGGGGATGTTGACATATTAGTCATAGGAACAGGAACTAGAGTAACAATTATGGGTGTTAGTTTATATTTGAAAGGAAAAATCCAGACAAGAAGATTAGTGGACACCATTTATATAGAGAGATTTCACAATGCTTCCTTTTTCCCTTGGGAAAAACACAATTTGACTAACAAAAAGTATAATCTAAATTTCAATAAATAGAGATTCCAAAATATTTCCATTAGCACAACCTGGAGAAAGCACTTCCATTATGATGTATTTTGACAAATATATAATATATATTTTTATAAGTTTGTTTCCATTTTTATTGCCCAGTTGCTTTATGTTGTTTCCATTTTAATTTTTTGTACACTTTAAATTAAATTACTTTATGTAAAGAGATTCTACAATGTTTCTTTTTACACTTAGAAAAAAGTTGTGTTTTAACAAAATGTATAATCTAATTTAGATAAATTAAAACAAAATATATAATCTATATTTTAATAAATAAATAGAGATTCCAAAATGTTTCCATTGAAACCACTTGGAAAAAGCACAATTTAACACAATGTTTCCATTAACACTACTTAGAAAAAGCACATTTTGACAAAAAAAGATATAATAAATTTGTTTCTATTTTTCTTTATGATGGTTTCCTTTCTCTTTAAGATTTCTCTCTAAGCTTTCTCTTTAAGATTTTTTTGATTTCTCTTTAAGCTTTTTTCTTGGCATGTTTTTCACCTTAACATTAAGCTTTCGCAGCATGCTTTTCACAATTTCTTTTAAAATGACCATTCATAGCATGCTTCTCCAGTTTATTGTATCTACTACATGCAAGACTGTCAAGCATTTTCGTTTCTAGCAATTACTGGCATTCTCCATTGGCATTTCTGTTTTTGGCCATTACTGGCATTTACCATTGGCATTTCCATTTCTGGCCATTACTCGCATTCTCCATTGGTATTTTCGTTTTGATTGGCCATCTTTCTACAGTAGGAAAACATCAGTTAATATAATAATTAGAATTAAATGTGGATTCTTTTTTGATATATTTTGACGATCAAAATTTTTGAAATGTGCAGGTGGGTCTAGTCTCACTAAGACTAACAGTCACTATTACAGAGTGATATTTCCATACTCTATAACTTCTGATAGGATTTTTTGAGATTTTCCATCTGATATGTGCTCTCCGCATTAAAGGTACATTTTCTTTGGGTTTTAAGTGTAGGTTCATTTTTTCTAATGCATCATAGTTTACAACACCTCTTCTTTCTCTCTTGGCGTTTTGTTCCAACTTTTTCTGATTCTTTGTTAATCCCCAATTTACACTTTGACCAGCCCTAAGGACTCAAGAATTTAGGGGAAATATGGACTTAATATTGTAAGTGGGAAGCACTCAAGAATTTAGGGGAACTATGGAATTAATATTGTAAGTGGGAAGCACTCAAGAATTTAGGGGAAATATGGACTTAATATTGTAAGTGGGAAGGAGGGGCAGAGTACCATATTTCCTTGGATCTTTGTCAGGGTCAATGGTTATCAAAATGAGAGTACTCTTGGGATTGATCTCTATGTTAATAATTTAAAATTGACATGGAAAACATTCTAATCCTTCTAAAACATAAACCATATGAAAAGGTGCACCCCTATAGCCAAAATACTTATAAGTGTAATCTCATCTATGGCTTCTCCCATGCAGTGATGTGCACTCTTCATAACCTCCAAAGATGTACCTTTTGCTGGCCTTTGATTTTATGTCATCTCTCTAGATGACAATGAAAATTAACGAGGCTGCAAGCTTTACAGTTGATGTCTTCTAGTACCTTTTACTGTCCCTTGAATTTCTCTGTAGATGACGACGGAAATTAACAAACCTGATTTGCAGGTTTTAATAATGACATCTATGCCATATGCAAGTTTTAGCCAATTTTGGTCAAATCATGTAAACTTGCTTTTCGGAGTTGTTGCAAGATATTTTGCTAATGGTGCAGGAAATTTTAATGCCTTGTGATTCCTAGAAGTGCAAGTGTATGATGTGATGGTTGAAAGTGCAGGCGTATGCTTGGAAATGAGTGTTGGAATTTTGAGATATTTTGTCAAATATTGAATATTCATTTATGATGTGCAGTTGCTATTACTTAAGTTGATGAGTGTTATGAGACATGATAGGATTTAGTTATTATTACTACTTTTTTTTGGGTGAATCATATAGACCACAAGAACATTACATTATAAGACCTAAAAAAACAATAGCTTGTTCCTTTTTCCAGCTCTTGCATATATATAAATATTACATATAACTATTACAATATTTCAAAACATTTTTCTCCTGCTCCTCCATCTAATCCAAGTCCTAAGTATGTGCACTCAGTATATTCTGTGTACTTAGTAGATTCTATATTACATAGAGGAGAAGGTTGTATTGTAGTGCTTGGCTAGACGTTGCAGAAATATAGTTTGTCTACCTACCTATACCTACATACCGATGATGGCCACAGCCACACCACTATCCATTATGGCCACCGCCACACCCATTTATCTACCTAACTATAATATCTGAGCATGAGCATGGCTAGAGTTACACCACTATCCATTATGGCCACTATCACACCCATCTATCTACCTACCTATAATATCTAAAAGTGTGTTTCTTGTTGTAGGAATGTGTTTTTTTAACATTCCAGAGTTTTAAATGTTTGGAAGGTATATGATTCTATGAGGTGTTGTTTGATGGACCATAGTAAAAACACTCACATAAAGGAATATCCAAGCCATGCCATGAGTTAGAGTCAGAAATTGGATCAATCTATAAATTTTTATATATTTATTATTATCGTATACTATCAGTGGCTATCGAATAGCCATAAATGGAAATACGCTAGTTCTACTTATAAGAACTTTCGTTCATTTAGATCCTCTAAGGTTATTCAAATGGAAGCAAAAATTCAACTTGTAACAAATTGATAAGCATGAACGTAATGAATTATGAACTAAATCTAACATCAAATAATAGCCTTAAACACAAAGGTAGATAATAATAATTTTCCCCTTAGTAGTGGATGTCGTGTAGTGTATTCACCTAGCATGTTTGTTTAGGTATGATTTCTGTCATGCTTGATTCGTCATGGTTCATACAAAAACATTATAGGTAAGAAGGATATATCCTCTGTCATATTTTTTTTAAATACACTCATTCTAGCAATCAGCTCCCATCACAAAGAACCTCAATGTCATTGGAGTTCCAATCCATGCCCATTTACCTAACTACCTTTATTTCATTATTGACTTGTTTCTCATAGATTTTATCCACTTCAACATGCACAGTTGTTGATACCATCAGATTGTTGTGATACTTATTACTATCAAGACTGACTCTTTCTTTGAGTATGTCCAATTAGAGAATAGACTACAAAACCCGTCGATAGCCCAACAAATGTAATATATTTTCTAGATAAACTATATTGCATTAGTTCAAGAAATCAGAGCTTCGAAGATATGTTCCAGTGGGTAGCCTACTTAGAACCCAAAGAATTTGATGAAATGAAAGGGATATTCACCATCCTCAGTTTCATCTTCAACACCATGGACACAACAATAAACATCTAGCCCATGATTGTCATCTTTTAAAAAATCTACTTTTTCAAATTATCTAATGTAATGATCTACTTTTACCCTAACATATGATTCATCAAAGTTAAATTGAGACCCCAAAGCATTTACTGGTCTCTATGTGCACTAAAATTAATGTCAAGTTGTTAACCTGAATAATAGTAGGCAATCAACAATTAGTTATACAACCTTAAGTGCATGAACTTCAATCGTCTCTCATCAAGTTAAGACTGCCCAAGGAAATTTAGAGATCAAGTCGTTACTTTCTTTCAGCTTCTTAATAGAAACTAAAAGTGAAGATGATAGTGGAAATGGAAAATGTTAACTGCCATGGGAAAGAATATTACTAGGTGTATGGATGGAATTCTAGCTGCATCCTCAAAAAAGCTCCCTGCATTTTAGATTCCATCCATGTAATGAAGCTTAAATCTCAAGGAGATTTATTTGTATTGTTGAGAATTTCAAAGTTTGGTAATCTTGAAAATGTCAAGTTGTGAAACATGAACCATGACCAGTAGCTCATGAAACAAAACAACTAGAATTCGCAAGAACAAGCACCTTAATCTCAAATGGAATTTTGGAAGTGAACTCTATCAGGATAAATTCCTTACCTTGATCAAAATCTTGAATGAAATGGAGTAAGAATTGGTATGTACCCCCTTTTTTGATAAGTTGTATATGTTGTTTGAACTTTGTATTTGGGACTCTGATTAAACCAGCTCCATAATCAGCATATGAATCTAAAGGAAATTCTAATTATATAGTTATTGGACCAGTAAAAGACATATTGAACATGTTTAGCTAGTATATTGCTATATTTTCATTAGGTTGTTGCAGGCTATGTTGGTTAGTCTAGGTTAATATAGACGACTTGTAATCTATTATTTTTGTATTATACATATATTCTATCCAGCAACAAGAAATAAACTCTCAGAGTACCTACCTAGCATGGCCACGGACATAGCCACAACCATAAACAAATTTATATCTATTGTTTGAGATTCATTGTTTAATAAGAGATGCTTGTTTCAGTAAAATCTCAATTTCACCAATTGTTATATGGAGTTTTATATACAAGGATGCTAGAGAACTTGATATTTTCAATTTTAAAACAGTTATTCAATAATAATAAGAGATGTTTGTTGTAGTGAAAACTATGAATGTTTGTTTTAGTGAAAACTTAGTTTCATGAATGTTTGTTTAAGTAAAAACTACGTTTCATGAATCGTGATACTAGAATTTTGATACCAAAGGATGTCAAAGATAAGTGTTTCTCACATTAATGGAAATGGAAGTTAGTTGGAGAATGAAATATTTTATGTTCATGAGTATAGTTATATATGTTAATGATTTTTTAGTATATTTATTCCTAGCAACAACCACATTAAATTAATTAATGTGTCTGAATACGCCGATAGGCGTAAATTTAGGCACATACTTTTTATATTAATGTTTTTCCCTATAGTATGTGCTTAAATTTATGCCTATCGGCATATTCAGACACATTAATTAATTTAATGTTTTTGTTGCTAGTAAAGGGTGGGCCCATAGGGATATCTCCAAAATAATAATAAATTATTATGCTACAATTAATTATTATACTTTTATATTTTATTATTAATATTGATAAATTAATATTTTAATTGATTATAATATAATAATTATTTAAATATTTAAATATTATTATTAAATAAATACTATTAATTATAATCAAATCCAAATATAAATACATTATTAATTAATTAATTAATGTGTCACAATAATACTATATATCATAACAGATATCATCACAAATTGATAATGTAACCTAGCCATAATGTTCCATACCATGTTAATGATGTACCAAGTCAACATATTTTCATTATTATTAGAATGAAGATGATCAATGTCACAATGTGATATAACCAACGTTTTTCTCTATAGTATGTATTGTGTCGCAAAACATATGAAGATGTGACATGAAACCCTTGCAAATTGTGACACTGCGACATAGCCTTTGTTTAATTTCATAACGTGACAAATACATTGGGGAATGCAAGCATTCAAATACTATGTAGGAGGTTCACAAAGGGTTATGATAATATTAATGTGTCACATCTTGGGAATTATCACAATGTGACATAACCGTTGATGAATGTCGATAATGTAACATAACCTGAGGTAAACCGCACAATGCGATGTAACGTTTATTAAATGCCCACTATAACATTATTAATGTGTCACATATTTGGTTGTGTTGACATATACCAACCAAACACTATAACAACGGCTTAACACCGTAATGTGATATAACCCTTGATAACGTCGCAATGAAATGTAAACCTTGATAAACAACACAATGCAACATAATATATAAGGAAATTTCTTAAAGAAAATTTTCTAAACATCCAAAGACACATTATTAATGTGTCACATCTTGGGCATTATCACAATGTGACATAACCCTTGACAAATATCACAATGTGACATAACCNGTCGCAGTGAAATGTTAATATTGATAAGCAACACAATGCGACATAATATATAAAGAAAATTCTTAAAGAAATTTTCTAAACATCCAATGACACATTATTAATGTGTCACATCTTCAGAATTATCGCAATGTGACATAACACTTGATAAATATCACAATGTAACATAACCCTTGATGAATGTCGCTAATGTAACATAACCTGTGGATGAAATGTCACAATGCGACATAACACTTATTAAATGCCCACTATCACATTATTAATGTGTCAGATCTTTGGTTGTGTTGACATATACCAACCAAACACTATAACAATGGCTTAACATTGTTATGTGATATAACCCTTGATGACGTCGCAGTGAAACACAAACCTTGATAAACATCACAATGCGAGATAACATTCCACATTACTATGTAGAATGTGGATGGTTTAAACCATTTCTTTTGTCAAATGACTATATATATATATATATATAAAGAAAATTCTTACAAAATGGTGGTAAATAATGTGAGAGAAATATTGAGGAATGATGAATTTCAATATCCATGAATGTCCCAATGCAACAAAACCATTCAAATGCACTAATGAGGAATGTCACAATCCAACATAAGTATTGATAAATGTCGTAATATCAAAACATAGTTTGTGTACAAAAATGAATTTTTTTCACTTTTCAAAAGTAAAAGTATTGACATGATAGAAAAATACATCCTTTTGGCCATACTTAACCATGGTTAACTTTGCTGAACCACGTGGCCATAGTTGATAATGCAACAAGAAATTTTCTAAACATCCAAAGACACATTATTAATGTGTCACATCTTGGGAATTATCGCAATGTGACATAACCCTTGACAAATATCACAATGTGACATACCCATTGATGAATGTCGCTAATGTAACATAACCGGTGATAAATGTCACAATGCAACATAACGCTTATCAAACGCCCACTATTACATTATTAATGTGTCACATCTTTGGTTGTGTTGACATATACCAACCAAACACTATAACAAACCATGGCTTAGCATCGTAATGTGATATAACCCTTATAACGTCGCAATGAAACATAAACCTTGATAAACATCACAATGTGACATAACAATCTGCATCACTATGTAGAATGTGGATGGTTTAAACCATTTCTTTTGTCAAACGACTATATATATATATATATATATATATAAAGAAAATTTCTAAACATCCAAAGACACATTATTAATGTGTCACATCTTGGGAATTATCGCAATGTGACATAACCCTTGACAAATATCACAATGTGACATAACCCTTGACAAATATCACATCTTGTGGCATTCTCCATTGGCATTTTTGTTTCAGGCAATTACTGCCATTTCCACTTCCGCAATTTTTGGCATTTCCGCAACATCTCCTCTTTCCATGGCCATGGAAATTTTGATTGGTAGTCTTTTCATTTAATTTATATCGATGTTTAGGATTTTCTTTCGTTTATAGTGATGTTTAGGGTTTTCTTTTCTCACTCAACCTTCATATAAATAGGTTTTTTAAGTAAACTTATTTTCGAGTAAATGAAAAGATGTAGGGTGAATAGTGTGTTGAACCAAGGGAACAAGAAAAAATTGTAAAATTTCAACATTGAGATTAATGGTTAGGATACCAAGTTGTTGACATCGAGAGCTTTCTTGGTGCCAGTCAATATTCAGGTCATGACAACATGGTTCTATTTGGTAGCATCATGTCTCTTTAGTTGGTTTTATAGAGTTGTGAGCAGGTCCTCCCAGGTTTTCAATAGCATTTGGAGCTCCTAGTCGATCAAGGAAATGTCTATACAGGCTGACACATGTTGGATAAAGGACACAAATTCTTCCTATCATCAAATACATGATGACATTAGAGGTGTCTTGATAGACACTTGAACATTCTTCATCAGAATATACCTAAATTTCCCATTTCCTTGCATTGCAGTTCGATTTTAGACAAAAGTATTCTATAATGAAATGTTTCAACTCTGTCAGTAGTGTGTCGTGAGTCCTGAGAGTTTGAGTGCCTACTAGGTTGGAAATTTTCACCTTTGTCGTGTGGTTTATTGAGAATACTAAATGAAGCCATCGCTCCCTTGTTTTAGGAAAGAGAAGTCAATGGCGTTGAAGGTTGCATCATCCTTACATTTTGAGGTTGAAGGTTGCATCATCATTGCATCATCCTTGCAACTTAGAATGTTCAAGATCAAATGGTTCCCAAGGAACAATGGGAAACAAGGTCATCAGATAAAGATAAGAATATAAATCATTTGAATATTTTTAATCAAACACCAATGGATGAAATAAATGCATTAAAAGGTGCTTCATCCTTTAAAGTATGCGACGAAATTGCAAGTGAAGAATCCTTAACTAATCAGATTGAATTAAGTAAGTTATTAGTAGTTGACACTACGTATAAGAAGATCAAAACAAATGTAACTGAATATCCAACCATGTTTTAAAATCCATCTATCAACACTAAACAATCTATATCTCATATTATAATCAGTGCCATACCCAAGCATGCAAAAATACCAGGGTTAAACATGTCGACACAAGTTGATCATGAAGATATCTGATTGTAAACTCAGAAAAATACTTCATATAATCATTATGGTTTTATCTACATAATTATATGCATGAAAAAATTTGAATGGAAATGTGACCAAATTTTTCAAGAATTATTAAACCCTGGTACCATTATTTGTGGCAAGAGTTCCCTTATCAACATCAATCATACCTATGTCGTTAAAGAAAACTTCATAGTATCAATAGGCAAGGTATTTTGCTCAAAACTTGAGAGTGTTAAGGAATTACATTCCATATTTTATGGAAAATGTAGATCGCATACCAATATCCAAAGAGGAAATAGTCAACATTTTTAAGAACATATGGGGTAATTGAACTCAAGGTTTAATGTTTAGATCAATAGTCAAAGAATAATTCTATATTTGAAGGAATTTGATTCTAGTAATTCTATATCTCTTGAAACTAATTTAAGATTCAGCTTGTGATACTTCTTTTTTTATAGTTTCTATAAAGTTTAGCATTTTTATTGTAATGAGGGTTTAGTTAGAGGCATGAGAGAGAATTGAGGGGCAGAAAGACTTGTATGTATCAATGTAAAGTTGTGGGCATATGTCTCTATAATTTCCTTTAATTAAATATTTCTTAGAGCTTGATATGATTGTAAGTATCTTTGTTCTTCATTGTCTATATTCTTACTTGAATGAATGTAAATTGTCTCTGTAATTTCTTTTAATTAAATATTTCTTAGAGCTTGATATTAGATTGTAAGTCTCTTTGTTCTTCATTGTCTATCTTCTTCATGTTGGTTTCTTTTCTTTAATCTTTCATTATTCCCATTACTTCTATCTAATATTAATCTTGATCACCTTTGATTTATATAATGTCTATAAAGGGAATCCATGCCAAATTATCTTTCCCCATTTCCTTTCTTGTTCAGCCTACTTGATCCACTACCTCAATTAAACAATCAAATCATCTTTTAAGATGTGTTGATCAAGCTCTTGTAGCAGTCCTTTAAGGACACTCCAAATCAAATATCTTCCAACGTCCTTGATGGGGAGAGAAGGAATGAAGACATACTTCCCTGGGATATACAACAAAGAATAGATCCATTTTTTCATGGTGAACAAGGAGTGGTTACATAGTTTGGACTGTGATTTTTCATTGGGTGACTTTGCAAAGTTATGTCCTCTTATTTGAATTCTTATAACATTTTTTATGGATAAGATATATTTAGTTGTTTATAACAAAAGCTTCTAGAGGAACTTGTAAAAGAGTATGAAAGTTTGTTGGTTCGAAAAGGATTCCAAATTTCTTCTTGGCATAGGAGCACTTTTAAATATTTTTATGATCATCAACGTTGAAGAAATTCTCCATTATGGCAAAATTGTGGATACATTTTTCATTGATCCAAATGTTTCTAGCAGTTTTGGTTATGATGAATTTGATGTTACAAACACTATTAAAGATCAACCTATCCATGATAATTATCTTGACAATGACAAGGAACAATTAATTATCCAAGTCACAGAAGGAGAGTTTGAGCATGTTTTCTTTCTCACCAAAATATGACCAACAGATTGTACGTTTCATTGAGCCCTTAGTTTCCAGTCTTAAATGAGAAGTTGAAATGGGAAAAACATGGAGTAGTGGGAGATGAAAATACAAAAAATAGATTATTTCTTTTTAACAAAAAAAATAGATAGTTGTCCATGATTTCTATAAACTTCCATTTATAATGATTTTCGATTGTATAGAATTTTATTTTTTCTGATTAATGGCATGGAGGAAATTTAGTGTATGAGACACTTGTTGGCATGGTTACAATTACAATATGATATTAATTGATTAAATACTTGAGACGGTTAGATTAGGTGTTGTATATAAATAAATTTTCCATGCAAGCATTTAGCTCCAATTCAAGTTTGTTGCAGTATCTTTTTCAATGTCAGTATTTCCAGTTTTCAATAAGCAGAAAAAGTGATCTCCATGCATGAAGAGGGGTACAGATTGCAAGAATGAAATGCAAACAAAACATAGTGGAGAATGGTGCTACTATTTTCAGTTTTCAGTTGCAGGAAAGCTTGGTTTGTATTATGTGGTTGGTTTCATCTTGAAGAGTGTTTTTCTTCATATGAGCAAAATGAGTTTCAGGGAGAGAGGCTACATAGATGGACAAGAAAGGAACTTGGTTTGGAGGTTCTTGTAGCTCGGCAGGGAGGAATCCATCCCCAGTCATAGCTAGATGTTGGTACCAGAATCCTCCACATCAAAATTTTATGCGTTAGTCAACAAAATCGATGGATTTTCAAAAAGGCATTCACCATGGGAAATTCTAGTAGCAAAACGTTGAATGCTTGTAATGGACTTGCTACTTGAATATTGAAATCCTACATTCTAATGTTGCACTGGCTTCGATTTTTGTCTAGGATTTGGTCTTCTTCCCATAAAATCCAAATTAATTTCGTTAATTTTGTTGACCTTTCATCAGGTTTGTGAAAATTTCGCTAAATTTTTCCAAGCCTCAAATATTTGCTCAAAGTTTGTCAAATCCTGTCACTACCGAATCTTAGCCTGGTAAGTCTCATTATGTCTTTATTTTTCAAAATTCAAAGTCTCACTTATATTTCCCCTCTCCATTTGAAGTTTCAAAGGATGTGTTTTTAAGTTTTACCTAATCTCACTTAAATTAAAGAATATATTATTTTATTTTAAATATGAAATCTTTTGAAAGATTATTATTATGATTTTATATTTAATATAAAAACAAGTGAGTGGTGATATTTTACCCAACCCAAACTCCAAAGTCTAAATTGAAGGTCTAATTCATATGTCACGATATTAGTACAAAATAAAAGGGTTTTTATTACTACTTTTTTAATTTTCATCTGCCATCATTTATTTTATTATTTTCTCTTTGAAATGTTTGGTAAAAATTAAATTGGGTCAGGTTTCATTTATGAGTCAAACAAAGGTATGTCAAACCAAAAATTTATGGTTTGGACATCATCCTTCATTGTTTGGTTATTTCTCCACAAGTCGAATAAAAATGCCACTCTATATGTCCCAAGCTTTATTTTAAAGAAATAATCTTCTTCTTTAGTTTTTTAATTTTTGTAAAAATTCATTTGGGCGTTGATCTCCAAACCCATACCTCCAAGCAAGAGTCCTACCTCCATTTTTCAAAGCACCCACACTAAATGCCAAGGGGGAAGTTCAATGAATGTTGTAATCTCAACATGTTGGTTCACTACACGTAAACCTATGTTTAAAATTCCATTCATGTGGGATAATTCCCATGATGTAAACAAAATGCATCATGCATCCAAAAACCAAGGGTGACAAGTATGTCGGGTAAAAGTCTTCTTGACAGAACTAAAAAAGATCCAATGGGCCATTGATCTTAGTGCAACTATAACAATTCTCCCAAGTTTTATATAAGCACTAAACCAACAAAGTTTTATAGCTTAATTCTAGTGAAAGGAGACGCAAAAATCATTTGAGATGGATAAACGCTCACAATGCCCAAGGAAGAGCCTACTAAATTCTAATGTGCTACTTGTCGTATGTCATATAGAGCACTACCCAAATATGAAGGTGCACACTAATATGTAATTCAAGTGTCAAAGAAAGATAGTTAGACTTGTCAACCCCAAGAATCCAAGTGTAGATGTTAAAATCATCCTTATACCTTATCGAGTGTCGTGAATAAATCTTACAAAGGAACTAATTTTGAGATGAAGTGATCAGTAGAAGCTACATTTGTTTATTATGAAGATCACTTGGATACTAAATTGGAGAATTTACAATGAAGGAATGGTCATATTGGAATGACCTTAGAGAAGAAGTGAGTTAGAGATCCAACAAATTGATTATGAAGGAAAATGATTAAGAACTTACTAGACTTGAATATTGGTGATCATTTGAAGGCCACCTTATGCACTAGTGTAAAAGTTCAAAAAACATCTCTAGAAGCCTTTTCTTGACCATCATGCTAGTGTTTACAGAGGGGATGTTGACATATTGATCACCGGAACAGGAACTGTAGTAACAATTATGGGTGTTCGTTGATATTTGAAAGAAAAAATCCAGACAAGAAGATTACTGGAGTGGAGCTAACCAAGAATAACATAGTTTTGAACAGAAGGCTAGACGCTCTCAACAATGCACACAATAGTCCAAATTGGTCACATTTTAAATTGGAGAGCCATTTTATCATCTAGTTTGGAGCAAACAATCATTACAATGCATAATCCAATTTAAGTACCTCCATCTTAATTGTATATATCCTCTCATCTGTTAGATACTATGTGTTCTACAAATTGATTCCCATATGTGAAGTGGCAGTGGAAGTCATCAAAACTAGTAGAACCAAGATTGCATATGTATTGTAGCAAATAATGGGAATGGAAACATATTTCAACTCTATGTTATTGACAAGGTAGTGTTATTGGATATTGCATATCAAGCTTATGTAAATAGAGTGGGATCCATTTTGGAAAATAATAAGAAATCATTGTGGCCCCCTTTCCCTCTAATTGTTGGAAGCTATGTGATAGATTTTTCTAGAGAGATGGAGAAGGAAGTTCCATCTCTCAAAAATATTCAATTTGGAAACAAATTATTTAAGAGACAAGATCCTAAATTAGTAGTATATATACATTTCCAATTATTAAAATTTATTATCTTATACTCATGAAAGCAATGCAGAACAAGAGGTATATTGAAATCCCAAGAAAACTATAGAAGTGTCATGTAAGTTGAGCAAAGGAGAATATAGTACAACCACATCCTTCAATTTAAAATGGAAAAAAATAACCTATGAGGAAGGTACAAGTGTATGATTCATTGAAAAGTGTTAAAGAACAAAGAAAAAAAGTGCAAGAAGAAAAGGAAAAGTCAAATAAGGTGCAAGAAGAAGCAACAAAAAATATTGAAGAAGAGATCGAAAAGAAAAATAAGTGAAGAAGAACAAATTAATGTTAAGGGCTTAGTAAATTTTCTTAAGATCCCAATGCAAACATCAACCAAGGTTGTTTCATCAGCTCGTGTACCTCCTTTTCCTATTCAAGTCATTGATGGGAACTTGCCACTAAGGGGATTTGTTTTGTAAAAATCGCCCCAAGCAATGAGAAAGCAATTGAATTAATGTATTGATTTGTGTTCAAAAACAATATAAAGCAAATAGTGAAGAGAATATGAAAGAAGCTTAATATCTTAAATAATCTTAGTCAAACTCGGCTGAAGGTGACCACTAAGGTGAGCTTAATATCTCTTGTTTCAAAAGATGAAATGATGAATTGTTTAAATTAGGAATTAAACTTTAGTTGATTTATATCTAATTATTTTGTTATTAGTTTACAATTTGTGGGTTTGTCATAATTTTAGATCTTTAATTGTCATTGAAAAATATTTGAACAAATGGGTACTTGAATTTATTTCAAGCTGCTAAGAATATGGATTTTCAATATTAATTTATGACTTTTTGAAACTACCTTTATTTAAGTAAAAAAAACAAAATATTAGTTTGAAACATACAATTCTATTTCATGTTTACAAATGAACATAAAATTGGTTAATCAAAGAACTGGAAACATATTGTCCTATGATATGCCATGCATTTACGAATGAATAGAATATTGGTTGAATCAAAGATGATTTTAAATATATAATTCCATACCAAGAAGAAAGCTTGTTTCATATACCAAAATTTCATACCAATTGTCATTGGTTAAGTAATGGATATGCTCCCATAGTACAAGCATTGTGAAAAATCATTGTAAAAAAATGATGGCCATCCATCAATTTCATAGGTAATAATATCAATGGAAATTGGTTAAGTAGTGGATAATTTTAATTGACTAGGACGTATATATATCCATGTTATAAACAAGAAAATTCAAACAACAACTTCCTAATATGATACTAGTATAGTTTGACCAAATCAAAACAACCTCCTATTTTTTATGGACATAGTTTGACCCAATCCAACATATATGGTATTACAACATACAAGTTTTGTCTCTCGTAACATCATTTGAATAATTTCTAAAAGGTAACACTTAAAGTGTGGTTCAATATTTTCATGTAAATAACTTCATAAGTGCAATTGCTAAAACAACCTCTTCATTTTATGATTTTACATCACCTCCCTCCACCTCCTCTCTCCTCCTCCTAAACCCCCACCTCCCTCCTACTCCTACACCCCCAACTCTCTCCTCAACCCCCTCCCTTATCCTCCTCCTCGTACACCTCCTCCCTTCATCCTCCTTCTCCTCTCCCTCCCTCTCCTCCTCCTCCTAGCCCCCCCTAGCTTGGAGCAAACAATCATTACAATGAATATTCCAATTTAAGTACCTCCATATTCATTGTATATATCCTCTCATTTGTTAGATACTATGTGTGCTGCAAATTGATTCCCAGACGTCAAGTGGTAGTGGAAGTTGTCAAAACTAGTAGAACCAATATTGCATCTGTATTGTAGCAAATAATGGGAATGGAAACAACTTTCCACTCTATGTTATTGACAAGGTAGTGTTATTAGAGATTGCATATCAAGATTACGTAAATAGAGTGGGATCCATTCTGGAAAATAATACGAAATCAATGTGGCCCCCTTTGCCTCTAATTGTTGGTAGCTATGTGATAGATTTTTCTAGAGAGATGGAGAAGGAAGTTCCATCTCTCAAAAATATTCATTTTGGAAACAAATTATTTAAGAGACAAGATCCTAAATTAGTAGTATATATACATTTCCAAGTATTAAAATTTATTGTCTTATACTCATGAAAGCAATGCAGAACAAGAGGTATATTGAAAGCCCAAGAAAACTGTAGAAGTGTCATGTAAGTTAAGTAGAGGAGAATATAGTACAACCACATCCTTCAAGTTAAAATGGAAAAAAGGAACCTATGATGAAGGTACAAGTGTATGATTCATTTAAAAGTGCTAAAGAACAAAGAAAAAAAGTGCAAGAAGAAAAGGAAAAGTCAAATAAGGTGCAAGAAGAAGCAACAAAAAATATTGAAGAAGAGATCGAAAAGAAAAATAAGTGAAGAAGAACAAATTAATGTTAAGGGTTTAGTAAATGTTCTTAAGATCCCAATGCAAACATCAACCAAGGTTGTTTCATCAGCTCGTGTACCTCCTTTTCCTATTCAAGTCATCGATGGGAACTTGCCACTAAGGGGATTTGTTTTGTAAAAATCACCCCAAGCAATGAGAAAGCAATTGAATTAATGTATTGATTTGTGTTCAACAACAATATAAAGCAAATAGTGAAGAGAATATGAAAGAAGCTTAATATCTTAAAGAATCTTAGTCAAACTCGGGTGAAGGTGACCACTAAGGTGAGCTTAATATCTCTTGTTCCAAAAGATGAAATGATGAATTGTTTAAATTATCAATTAAACTTTAGTTGATTTATATGTAATTATCTTGCTATTACTTTACATTTTGTGGGATTGTCATAATTTTAGATCTTTAATTGTCATTGAAAAATATTTGAACTAATGGGTACTTGAATTGATTTCAAGCTGCTAAGAATATGGATTTTCAAAATTAATTTATGACTTTTTGAAACTACCTTTAGTTAAGTAAAAATAAACAAAATACTAGTTTGAAACATACAATTCTATACCGTGTTTACAAATGAACATAACATTGGTCAATCAAAGAATTGGAAACATATTGTCCTATGATATGCCATGTATTTATGAATGAATAGAATATTGGTTGAATCAAAGTTGATTTTATATATATAATTCCATACCAAGAAGAAAGCCTATTTCATATACCAAAATTTCATACCAATTGTCATTGGTTAAGTAATGGATATTCTCCCATAGTACAAGCATTGTGAAAAATCATTGTAAATAAATGATGGCCATCCATCAATCTCATAGGTAATAATATCAATGGAAATTGGTTAAGCAGTGGATAAGTTTAATTGACCATGACTTATATATATCCATGTTATAAAAAAACAAATTCAAACAACAACTTCCTAATATGACACTAGTATAGTTTGACCAAATCAAAACAGCCTCCTATTTTTTATGGACATAGTTTGACCTAATCAAAACAGCCTCCTATTTTTTATGGACATAGTTTGACCTAATCAAACATATATGGTATTACAACATACAAGTTTTGTCTCTCGTAACATCATTTGAATATTTTCTAAATGGTAACACTTAAATTGTGATTCAAGATTTTCATGTAAACAACTTCATAAGTGCAATTGCTAAAACAACCTCTTCATTTTATGTTTTTACACTGCCTCCCTCCACCTCCTCTCTCCTCCTCCTAAACCCCCACCTCCCTCGTGCTCCTACACCCCCACCTCTCTCCTCGACCCCCTCCTTTCTCCTCCTCCTTGTACACCTCCTCCCTCCATCCTCCTTCTCCTTGCCCTCCCTCTCCTCCTCGTCCTCCTCCCCCTCCTTCCTCTAGTCTGCCTCCTCTTCCTCCTCCTACTCTCTCCCTCCTCCACCCTGTCCCTCCTCCCTCTCTCCTCCACCCTTGTTCCGCCTCCTCCTCCTCCTTCCTCCCTCTCTCCCTCCTCCAGCTAGTCCTTCTGCCCTCTCTCCTCCACGCTCCCAATACCTCCTTCTCCTATTCCCTACCCTGCTCCTCCTCCTCCTACTCCCTCCCTTCTCCTCCCTCTACCTCCTCCTTCCCTCTCCTGTACACCTCCTCCCTCCATCCTCCTTTTCCTCTCCCTCCCTCTCCTCCTCCTACTCTCTCCCTCCTCCACCCTGTCCCTCCTCCCTCCTCCTCCTCCTTCCTCCCTCTCTCCCTCTTCCAGCTAGTCCTTTTTCCCTCTCTCCTCCTCTTCCCTACCCCCCTCCTCCTCCTTCTATCTCTCGTACACATCCTCCCTCCATCCTCCTTCTCCTCGCCCTCCTTCCCCTCCTCCTCCCAGCCCCCCTCCTTTCCTCCTCCTCCTCCCCTCCTTCCTCTCTCCTCCAGTCTGCCTCCTCCTCCTCCTCCTACTCTCTCCCTCCTCCATCTCTCCTCCACCCTTGTTCCGTCTCCTCCTCCTCCTTCCTCCCTCTCTCCCTCCTCAAGCGAGTCCTTTTTCCCTCTCTTCTCCACCCTCCCAATACCTCCTCCTCCTCTTCCCTACCCCACTCCTCCTCCTCCTACTCCCTCCCTTCTCCTCCCTCTGCCTCCTCCTTCTCTCTCCCTCCTCCACCTCTCTCCTTCCTCTTCCTCCACCCCTCTCCCTTCCACTCCTCCTCGTCCTCTTCCTCTGCCCCTCTCCCTCCTCCACCTCTCTCCTTCCTCTTCCTCCACTCCTCCTTCTCCTCCTCTTCCTCTACACCTCTCCCTTCCTCCTCCCTCTCTCCTCCCTTCTCCCTTCTTCGCTCGTCCTCCCTGTCCTCCCTCTCTCCTCCAATTTTCCTCTTCCCCCTCCTTCCTCTCTCTTCCAATTTGACCCTACCTCCTCCTCCTTCTCTCTCCCTCCCCCA
>LPNX010786397.1:173683-213521 GCA_001517045.1 Pseudotsuga menziesii
AAACCAATAAAAAATATATAATTTTTTTTTGGGAATACTTTACAAATAATTAAAAAAAAAAAATACAAGCTTTTGGCCTAGACTCATGTGACATGTTTTACAAAAAATTAAAAAAATATACAACCTTTTGACATACTGAAGAAAAAAAAATACAAGGATTGCCTTAATGTAAACTAATAAAAAATATACAATTTTTTTTGGGGAATACTTTACAAATAATTAAAAAAAATACAAGCTTTTGGCCTACACTCCTTTGGCATGTTTTACAAAAAATTAAGAAAATATACAACCTTTTGACATAATGAAGAAAAAAAAAATACACGAATTGCTTTAATGTAAAAGTACTAATAGAGAAATATATTAAGGTTTCTATCTTTGATGAGCAGACAATGCTGTTGCTGTTGAATGAATGAATGCACAGGTTTCTATCTCTAATGGAACATGGGGCATCAAACGAAACAATAAAACTATTGATCTAATCCATCTAGAAAGCACGAAACTAAAGAAAACCATGAGCGTCAATATAAACCATAAGCATTACTCGACAGCATTTACATATGGCGGAAAAGAGCAGAGAATCAAATTCGTTTCTCATATGACAGAGCAGAGCAGACTTTGCTGCTGCTGTTGAATAAATGCATATGTTTCTATCTCTGATGGGAATATGGGGCATCAAAAGAAACAATAAAAACGTTGCATACTCCGCATCCCATACACCTTGATCCGATCCATCAAGAAAGCACTAAACAAAAGAAAACCATAAACATCAATGTAAACAAAATGAAAAGACCGCCAATCCAAATTTCCATGGCCATGGAAAGAGGAGAGGTTCCGAAAATACAAGAAATTGCAGAAGCGGAAATGCCTCAAATTCCAGGCTAGGTCAGGGCTTAGTATATCAGAAGCGGGAATGCCAGAAATCTCTAAATGAATTTAGAAAGGGCCAGGCTAGGTCAAGGCTTAGTATATCAGAAGCGGGAATGCCAGAAATCTCTAAATGAATTTAGAAAGGGCCAGGCTAGGTCAGGGCTTAGTATATCAGGTTTGCAAATGAATGAATACATGAAATTGAAAGAAATAAGCCAATGGTGAGATTACATACCCTTATCCTAGGCGTGCATCTTGCATGTTTCTCTGGGGAGTTCTCATAATGATTGATGATCGTCCAGCTTTGGACATTGCTGCAACCTGCCCAACAAATATGTGCCATATGATCAATATAAACCCACCTACACATTTCAAAGAATTTAGACGTTAATATCTATAAAATGAAACAATAAAAACATTCCATACTCCACATCACATACACCTTGATCCGATCCATGTAGAAAGCACGAAACGAAATAAAACCCTAAACATCAATGTCAACGCAATGAAAAGACGGCCAATCAAAATTTCCATGGCCATGGAAAGAGGAGAAGTTGCGGAAATGCCAGAAATTGCAGAAATGCCTGTGAGAAATTGCAGAATGCGGAAATGCCAGAAATAACAGAATGCAGAAAGAAAGCCGAAATGCCAGAAATTGCAGAATGTGGAGAAGCGACAATGCGGAATTGCTTGATGCCCTTGGTGGAGAAGTTGCGCCCAAGCAAAGCATGCTGCGAATGGTTGTTTGAAAAGAAGATTGAGATTGCCCGCCTGCCATCGCTGGTTCTCTCGAGCTGCATAAAAAGACATAAAAAGCTGAAAAATGATAAAAAACCTTAAAAAAGGAAATAACTTAAAAAAGGAAATAACATAAAGCATAAGGAAACAATATAAAGTTTAAAAAAGAAAATTAGAAAAGCTTTAAAAATAAGAAAAGTCTAATGAGAAAGCAACATAAAAACCTTAAAAAGTAAACAACAAAAAACAAATGGAAATAAATTTGGGAATTTTTATTTATTGAAATATAGATTATATATTTTGTTTTAATTTATTGAAATTTAGATAATATGTTTTTTTGTTAAAATACAAATTTTCAAATTGTTTTTTTCCCGAGTGTAAAAGGAAACATTGTAGAATCTTTGAAATTTAGATGATATGCTTTTGTTAAAATACAAATTGTCAAATTGTTTTTTGTCAAGTGTAAAAGGAAACATTTTAGAATATTTTTATAAAAATGGTATCCATTGGCTAAAACAAAAAGATAGAAAAGCAATTATTATGTTTATAAAAATCATGTTAATAAAAGAAGATATAAAAAAAATATTTAATATTTTAAATAAAATTCTAATGCATATATTTTTAATATTTATTGATATAGGATTTGTAATATTGAGTATTGAAGTCAAAACTTTGATTCTCTCACAATACAATTTGCAAAATTACAAAAATATTTTAAGATTAATCAAGGTAACAAGGCTTAATGTAATATAGAGGTAGCCCATAAAATAAGATCTCCATTCCATATTACAATTAAATCTTTTGAGATAAGATTATGGTGTTGTGATTCTAGAAAGTCTTAAAATGTAACATATTTAGGTCATTTCTTAAGAAAATCAAGTATTTTAATTAATGATTATTTAATTAGTAAAATGGTTTATATTAGAGTAAACATTGTATGATAATTTTTTATTTTATTTTTTAATTAAGATGTAGAGAACATTATGAGAGTCTCTCATACTTTCAATTTTCATATTAATATTTTCTATGCTAGTAAAGCATATATTTGTATGATATTAATTTTGGCCAATATAAAATAACTTTCTTTGTAATCATGTTAATTGCATCTTAGCTTATGTGATTAAAATGAGAAGTTGTTTATCCACCTCACTCAAGTTCAAATATTGTTTGTGAAATTTTTGCCCTTTTTTTGTGTGTTAATTGATGTTGACAAGGTACCAATAATATCACTCTCGTAAGTGTTTAAGGGTGAGAGAAGATATTTCCAACCATTACCCAAATGATATTATCTCAACCGATTGTAGACAATATTTGATCCATTTTTCTTAATACTTTTCATTCAAAAAAATGTTACTTCATTATTTCTACCAACCATACCAAACTAGCACCCCAGATTGGGTGGTCTTTAGACAGAAGGAAAATATGATGACATGTGGCAGGTCCTAAGGAGAGGACTAGACCAATGACACATGTCCATCCTCCTGCTAAAAGGATTGTCACCTTGTCCCTATTGATTAATTTATAAACCTCTGTGTTCACTCTCATCTCTAATGAAACATGATATCTATTAGTTCTATAGTCAACCTTTTAATTAGTAAGCTTGTAATTATGCTTTTTATAGGATTAAACCCATGAAATGGATCGATAACATTTTAGGTATCAACACAGAGGAAACTAGTGCAATGAGTTTTTCAAAATCGGTCATTTGAGAACCTAATTTCGGCACCATGAGGGTAGATAGGTACTTCCACATGGACAGTCTATGATAGGTTGAAGGTGTCATTTAATGACTCTCAGACATAGGAGATCCAATTTATGAAAGTGAACTATTAAAGTAAATGTACTTTTGTAATTACTTTATGTAAATGATATAGAGCGCCCATGGTATTTGGTATCCCATGGAATTGGACCTTGAGGTATTTGCATGTTGTAATGTTATTAAAGGAAATCTAGGTGAGCAGAGGTTACACAAAAAGTGAGTGAGATATCATTGAGTGGTTAGAGAATAAATTTCAACCAAGTGTGCAGCTGCAAGGGTAGGGTTAGAAAAAACTAGCATGGGGCAACTAAGGTTAGCAACTAGAAAGATCAAATGGATGATCTTGTGCTATGAAAGCTAGCATTTTGTCATTATAAGTTTTCCTCAATGGGCCATTATCCCAAGAAGAGATCCTAGGATTTTATAGTTAATAAAATCAACTTTTTCTTGGTATTTTTCTAGTTGGAGATTGCCAGGGTAAATATATGTCAAATGTGACTGTGATTTCATGTGTTTTCTTGCCGCATAATTAGCTAGGATCTCAATGTTTTTTCAGTAAATAAATTTTGTAAATTATTTTTGACAAAAAACTAGGTTTGGGATCGAGTAAAATGAACATTTTGATAGCCAAGAGGGTACGAACGGGCTCAGTGGCCAAGCACATTCCAGTATTAATCTCTTCATTGGTTGTATATATACTTGTGTTCTTTTATCTCCCATTTATTTTTTCACTCTCAAACATGTTCAAAATTTTCTCCCTAAATCTCAAAACATATTTCCTTTTGAGGCGTAGTCATCAACGTCAATAATTGATTAGGACTTATATATCAATATTATAAAAAAAAAAACTAAAACAAGAACTTCCTAATATGACACTAGTATAATTTGACCAAATCACCCTTTTTGAGTCGGTTTTGGCCTAAGGCAGTTTTTCTAACCCCCCCCCACCCAAAGAAAAAAACTAGGTATTTAGGGGTAGTTCTTAACCCCCCCCATAAAAAGACTCATGATATTTTGACTTTTGAGGGAAATGTTTAAAAACCAACTAGAAAATCTTGACATCTGCCTATATTTCTTCAGTAATGGAGGTGAATAACACTCAAATCGCTGAAATTTTTCAGTTTTGGAAGAGAAAAGGAGACATTTTGCCCCGATTTATGGATGATAGCTTAAAATTTTGGTACTTCACCCCCTGATTCATGGATATTTGGGTAAACTGGTCTTATTCCATCCTCAATTTGGGTAAAATAGACTTAGTGTGTCCTCGATTTGGGTTTGTGGGAGGAAGTCAAAAACCTATGTTGGTTAGCAGGACCCATGATTGTAGTGAATCTGTTTTAGTATTCCTTGCAGGAAATATATGTTATGATGGTGGGACATTTGGGATAACTCACACTTTCCAGTCCTTCTATTGCAACTTCTTTTGCAGGTGTTATGGGATTACATGTGTTGGTACGATTTACAAACTTTGTTATTGATGTTTACTTTGTTATCATTTGATGTTTTATAGTGTATAAAGTCATTCATGATTTTTTGTTTCTTGAAAAAAGCAAAAAGAGAGGATTGAAATTTTCAATTGTTGTTTTTGTTCTTCCATGAGTGTAATTGTCAACACATCAAGGTATTTATTTGGGCCATTATGTTTCTCTTTTAATATTTGTGTGAAATCCACCCAAGGTGGAATAAATGCTACAAATTCTTCATATTTTTTTGACATACTTTAGGAGCTCTATTTTATCTAATCTTAAATTAAATTGTCCTTTTTTTTGTAATAAGTTTGTTATCCCTTAAAAAAATTTGGTGGGTATTCTAATGGTGGTGCAAGAAGGAGTTTCCTACAAAACAATGGAAAAAACAACTGTCACAGTGCACAACAATATGATAACTTACTAAAGATACCCTATAAAACAGTTCTTTTCTATTTTTTACAGTTGGTGATGCACTTACAAATAGATTTCTCAACTAATTATTCCTCATTAATGAGGATACGGTAACACTACTTTTAGTCTCTTACAATTCTTTTTTATATTTTCAAACAGTTCGTGTTGCACTCAAAGATCAATTACACAACTGATTATTCCTTATATATGAGGATATGGTAAGACTACTTTTTAGTCTCTTCATTGTCAACGAGTTATAGTGGGGATTGAATCATATGCTCCGCATGATTCTCTCATTCTAAGAAAATTCATTTTATCATTTTCTAGCTCAGCTAGAAGTGCAATTTGATGAACAAAACCAACCATATGCAGCTTTTGATATATAAGTGGTTTCCTATGGTCCTTTTTCTTTCCATCACGCTAAATATTGTTGGAAACTTCATCTTCTGGTGGTAGTAATTCATGCATGTAGCAATTCAACAATTTCCTATGGTTCTTTCACTAGAGGATATGATCTCTAGTCTCTAACTAGCTCCAGTTCTTCTTCACCTACATTAAATTCTTATAAATATGCAACATCAAAAATAAATATTAGAGATATTCAGATCTTCTAGTAGTTCAACTTCATAAGCATTACTATAGGGATTTCTTATGATTTTGCAGGGACTCATGATCTTGTACTTCACTGTGTTATATGTTTTAGCAAGAAACATTTCTTTCCTCAAATGCACCATTACATATTTATGTACTTCAAATGGTATCTTTCTTATGGATCCATCTTCTTTATCTCTGTAACTTGGTTGGTTTCTTGATGTCACTCCCTAACATGTTCATGTAATCCTTGCATATGTTTAGAAAATGCATCAACATCGTCACTTATGTTCAACATCTCCACTAAATCTATCAATCCTTTGGGACTCCTCCCATATACAATATGGAATGGGTATAGTCCTGTAGACTGGTTGACTGAGTTATTGAATGCAAAATCAACCTGTGGAAATATCAAATCCCATTGTCCAAGACTGTTCCATGCAAGACATATTAATGAATTTCCCAAACTCTTATCCACAACTCAATTTACCCATTATTCTGGGAATGATACACTGTATTTCAACTTTGTTCCCATTATTTTCCAAAGAGTTTTCCAAAAATGGTTTTCAAAACTTGGAGTCTCTATATGATGTGATTGCCTATGGAAATCCATGCAATCTCATAATTCCCTTAAAAAACAACAACAACTTTAGATGCATCATTAGTCTTTATGCATGGCATGAAACAAGCCATTTTAGAGAGTCTATCAATCACTAAAATTATGAAATCATCACATCTTTGAGTGTAAAGTAAACCTAAAATCATTACATCTTGCAGTCTAAAGTAAACTTGAAATCAAATACATGGAAAAATACTCCCACGGTTCCTTCAGGACAGGAAAAGGAGTGTACAAAATAGTAGCTTGACTTCTTCCCTTTTATAAATTACATATTATTCATCTCTTAACACATTAGGCCAATCATATTATTATCTTTCCTCCAACAACACCTTGAGTTTTTTTTCTGATCAAAGTGTCAACTCAATCCTGGACCATGCCACTCTTTAATCAAACTATTTCTCTTCGATAATTTGGGAATGCAGAGTTGCTTTCCCTTGAAAAGAAATACATCTTCCAAGAAGTAGTCCAAATATGTTTTCCTACTAAACAATAATCTCCTTGCAAACCTTCCATACCTCTCCAAAATATTCATCATATTCATTCAATTCTTTGATTACTTCAAATCCCAAGTACACAAGTTTTTGCATGAAATAATTCTTCTTCAAATTGACTTGCAGCTAGCTACTCTTCTTCCAACCTTTTCAATGTTCACATGATGCAAGTGTTGTTGTTTTGTCTTGCTTAAGATAAAAAACATTACGATACAATCACAAACATCCCCAAGAAAGGCCTCAACATCTCTGTCGTCCATCTTATGAAAGTACTTGGAGCATTAAATTTCAACTCAAATGGTATCACCAACAATCTGTACAATCCTTATGTTTTTTAAAGATTGTTTTCCATTCATTACCTTCTCTTATTAATATATGGTGATATCTACTTATAAAAACTATTTTAAAAAAATAACAAGCTTCACTTAAACAATCCATGATATTATCCATTTTGGGTAATGTAAACCTATACTTGATGGCTCTCCTATCCATGCATATTCTCCATCTGTTTTCAGGCTAATTCAACAAATCCACCACTTGTTTATTCAAATCCACCACTTGTTTATTCAAATCCTCATTTTTCACTAGACTTTATCTATGATGGGCTATATTTGGCAGACTTCCTCCTTGAATAAGATCCATCACCTGTGTGCTGGGTGATATTTCTCAATGGAGGCAATCTAGTAGACAGGCTATCAAAAATTATATCCTTATGCTCCTTATGGAAGGCCTTCACTACTAATGGAAAATAGTTGTTTGATGCATTTGCTTGCTCCCTATAAGTCAATACACAACCTCCCTTCAAGGAGTGTCTGCCACCACAACCTCTATTTCTAAAACCTCCTCTTGTTTTGAAGTCATAATTTGTTTCTTTTCTTTACTCATTATCTTCCCTTTAAAGAGATGTCATTGCCCATTTTATTTCTCTTAGTCTTTCCTAGATTTAATTCCTCTTCCTCCTCTAATGCATCTTAATATATGCTTCATCCATGGAATTCACTTTCACAAGGGCCAGGTCATTTTGGATTTAAAACCTTAGCCCAATTCATTTTGACCCTGGCTTGCTCCTCATCTTCTTGCATGCCTATCCAAGATTGCAATTTCAGAAATTGTTTGGTATACTCTTGCATAGACATATCCCTTTGCAGGGGCGGCCTCCTCTCATCATGCAGGACACACTTTTTCCATTCTATTTGTGGTTGTGTTGCTACCGCAACAGGTTCTCCCCGAATTTATTTTACTTAAACTCTGGGGCCCCTCCTCATCTTTTTACTTGGTTTGACTGTGAAATGCTTGAACCCCTTGGTCTTATCTTTCTTTTGTTTAACCTTGAAGTTGGATTCCTACTGATTTGTGTGCCATTTTTGATTTCAGTTTGAGTCGGGCATGTTTGGCTTATCGCCTGAAGAAAGGTAAGATCTTGCCTTCATGAAGAAAAATGATTTTTGGCTGCGGTAATCCTTAATGCTGTTTTCATCGTTAATTTTTTTCTTTATGATAGGGCCTTCTTTGCTGTTAGATTGGAAGCTGTGAAGTTCTAGCTCATCTGCCGTTGCAGCTCCCCGATCGTTCTTTCGTCCGAAGTCCAGTTCCCCCCCGATGCCCGATTCATTTTTTACGCCTGCGATCACTTGCTCAAAAGTTTCTACTCACCCACCGTTGCGGCCAGGAAGAGGTAGTTGGCCTCTGATTCAAGTATCATCCGACGTCCGACCCTGTCTTCCCCCGCCCGAACTTATTATTTTCACCTCGTCTCCTGCCTCCGACCATTGTTCCATCCGCCGTTGCGGATGAGGCACCCTTCCTGGTTCCCGAAGCATTCTTCCTCCCGACGTCCTATCTCCTCCTTTTTTCACCCATGCTCTCAAACATCCGGTCCTTGTGCTCCTCCGTCGTTGCGGCCCCTGAAGTCTTGTCCCGTCCAATGCATAAGCTGGCCTACCACCGATTTACAATTTTGCCGCCTCAAGCTTAAGCAAGTACTCGCCCGGACAAACCAGGGCGGCTTCTTGTGGATCTATCGTTCTGGTGGGAAAGTTTAAATGTTTAAGTTTTCAGTTCAATGAATAATGCACCAAGATTGTTTGGAGGAGGAATCCCATGGGTCGACAAAGTGATCTGTAGCCAAGAAAAGGACAAAACGAGCGAATGACAAAGACACCTACAAGGTGGATTCATCAGTTACTGGTCAGAAGATAAACGCTCACAGAAAATGATTGGGAAAATGTAGCGGCTAGGAGATGAAGCTGAAGTGTTGAGGATGCCGAAAGGGGACACGCTGGAAGGCATCCCAAGAGGCAGCAGTTCTAGTTTAAATATTTAGAAGTAGGACTGAGAGAGGGACTTTTCCCTGGAAAACTTTGTATTTGTTTACTTGTAAGATGAACTACTTAGTTTTGCATAGGAACTGCAATTTTTTCCTCTAAGAGAGAGTGAAAAGAAAAATGTATCAATGCAAACTCAATGAATAATGTTGAAGAGGAACTATTTCGTTTTCAGTAGTGTTTCATTTACTATAAGAGTATTCGATATTCTGAACCTATGTTCTTGCTAAATGTTCTGCAGTAATTTCTGGATATTGTTTTCGCTATGAGTAATAGATGTTGTTATAAAATGATCAGCTATCTGGTTATTTGAATATCTGTAAGTGTTCATGTGCTTTAGAAGAAGTATCAGCTACCTATGATTCTTCCTTGTGTATGTGAAAATGTATTGCTCACCCAAAAATTGATAACCTTGCTCCCTAGGGATAGTGTGGATAGTCAGCTTTGGTTGCTGGCAAGCACAAGACGAGAGGTAAGAACCTGCGCATCACTTTGTGACCGCTCCCTGCATCTTTATCACTCTGCATTTAGTTAGGCACTTGCATATCATTTATTTAAGTCAAAATGCAAAAAACTCGGTGGGTCAGGCCACAACTGGTAAAGCCTTAGTTTTGTTCCTTCACCTACTGTAGCTGGACCGCAAACCGAATGGATTCACTATTCCAAACAATCAACGGGCTAGTTGGGAACGTTAATAGGGCAGAATCCCTTACTATTGCCGCCTGCAATTTTCTGGGCCTCAACAGTTTTTGTGGTAGAAGGAGGGCCACCAGTGCATGGATGGCCGAGGAAACCTGTTTTACAGAGATCATTCTGCTGGTTATAGTTCTGAAAGTAGTGGACCGCGTAATCCGATTCCAGTAGAATAAAACAGAGAACATCTATATCCTGTTCGCAACGAAATTGTAAATGATCTAAGAAGACATACCCGTGCTTATGTAAAGAAGATTGGAGGGTTTCCTATTATCCACGAATTGTTGAGAAGAGAGTACAAGAAGAAATACCGTCCTCTAATTGAAGATTCAGTGTTGGTTGGAGACTGGGAAGAACTCATGAAAACTGCCATACAGGAGGTTGAATTGCCTTTGAACCAAGTAGGCCCAGACACTCCTTACAGTTCTCCTGTTCACACCCCTGTTGGTTCACCTCTGCATTATCCACCCCAACTCATGTCCAGTGTTAACACCAATCAACCCCCACCTAATCCTCCACCACCTGCATGGAAAGCCAGATCACCTCTAAATCTGACCCCGCCTTTGCATGATCTACCTCAAGCCTTTGAAAAGTTATTACCTAAGTTCGACCCAAATGAGAAGATATTAGTGGATGATCACTTACAGAGTTTTTATTTGGCTATAGAAGGACTGAAGGCAGGGGAGCATGAAGATGTGGTTTGTAGGTTGTTCCCACATACCCTCAAAGGAGTTGCAGCCTCTTGGTATTTTGGATTGCCCGCCAATTCTATCCCAGACTGGGATACCTTTGAAAGAATGTTTAGAAGTAAGTATGTAGTCCAAAAGACTCACGCCGCCCTTATGAAAGGTCTATGTGCTTTGAAGAAAGAAAAAAGGGAAAAAGTGCACAGCTTCACACAAAGGTTCGCAGCATATCTAAAATTTTTCTCTGAAAGAGATAAGCCTTCAGACAAGGTACTGATCGAATACTATACTTCAACTTTGGGTCCTGATCTAGCCATGTTTGCAAAAGGTAGGGTAAAGCCTACTTTGATGGAGACTTATGAAGAGGCAGAAGTAGTGGAAGCAGAAAGGGAGAGCATTGAAGATTATCCTGAGCAGGCGGGGGAGAAAAGGAAAACCTTGCTGTTTACTAAGCCCAAAGAGGAGAAAGCACCAGATTATGAAGGTATGGCCAAAATGATGCAAAAGTTGTCTACCAAGATCATAGACTTAGAAAAGGAAAAAGAAGCACAAAAGTTTTTTAGGCCATATTATAAGAAAAGGGAGGATAGCAATCAGACCCAACCTCCTCCTCAGAAAACTGCATCCATGAACCTGACAGAGATAGGGATGGAAAATTTCTGTACTTTTCATCAACAGCCTCATTCCGAAAGGAACTGTCCGCAATGGATAAATTCAATAACATTGGTCATGAATCAAATGTTGGATTCGAGGTTAATGGAGGAAGATGAAGAGGAAAAGAACGAAAATGCTGCTTCCACTTCTACAAAGGGACAGGAGGAGGAGACCATGGCATTATGGAATTCTGTCTCCCTACTCGATGCAGAGGAAGAAAATACACAAGGACGCAAAGGTATCAGGGAGGCTAACGTGACAACTAGGAGCAAAGGGGTGGTTAGTGATGACAATCTTCTGCTCCCAAAGATTCGAAGGCTGCAAAGAAATATCAAAAAGAAATTTCAAGACAAATCATTGGTTGATCAGACTCCGGAATTTACCATTACCAGCCAGGATCTGAAGCAAAACAGAATGCCGCCTAAGCCAAACGATGAGAATGCGAGTGCTGATAAATCTCGGTCCACTAGACAACTAATTGAATATGACATTGTCGAAGATCTAAAGAAGATAAAGGCCAACGTCCCACTGTTTGAAATGTGCAAAGTACCTCAACAGAAAGAAAAGTTATTGAAGGCACTTGAAACATCGGAAGAAAAGCTGCCCGCCGACAATCAAACTCGGGACAAAGAAGAGATTGGAGAAGCTAGCGTCAGAGGTAAGTCTAAAACCAAGCATCCACCTTTCCTCCTGACATTTGAAATTTTCAATCATAACGTACACAATTTCCTACTGGACACAGGGGCGTCAATTAATGTCATGCCCATATCAGTATGTAAGAAAATAAATGGACAACCTAAGCCATCCACATGGAGGGTGGTGCAATTGGATAGGACGGACGTCAAGGTAATTGGTGAAATGGAAGACATCCTGATCTGTCTGGCATCCAATGATAAAGTATGCCAAATTATTAACATCGTAGTGGTCGACATACTAGATGCTTACGGCCTGGTCCTGAGCAGAGATTGGTCGGCCAAATTAAATGGGTATTTCGCCACAGATTGGTCACATCTTTGGTTTCCATACAAAGGGAGTCCTAATCAGATAAAGGTTTTGAGAGAACCTCATATGAAGTACAATGTCACTCAATTGGATGAGAATAATGTACTGGTCGAATCGGTATTGGGAAACTACTTTCTTGAACTAGAACCAGGGAATTATCAAGCGGAAGAGGCTAGCAACACACCTGACACCCAGCCTGATCTCCTTCGTTTTTCTTAGGCTGATGAGCTTGACTATAAAATAGTATATTTAGCTGTAGGAGTAGATTCATTTTCAGTAGATAATTTTTTCTGGACTTTATATTTTGACGGATCAAAAACATTAGAAGGGTCAGGGGCCGGCTGCGTCCTTACTAATCCATAAAAAAGTAAATACTTCTTGTCCTGTAGGTTAGAGTTTGAGTGTACTAACAATACAGTTGAATATGGAGCACTACTGCAGGGACTCAAGAAAGCAATTGAGCTACAGGTTAGTAATTTAAAAGTTTTTGGAGACTCAGAAATAGTGGTAAAGCAAATAAGAAATCAAATACACTGTGTTTCCCCTCATTTGAAAGCTTACCAAAAAGAGGTATGGGAATTGCTTAAATGTTTTCATGCATTTAACATTATTTCAATCCCAAGAATAAAAAATGCAGCCGCTGATATTCTAGCTACATCAGCCGCCAGGTTGGTTCCCACTAATAACAAATGTTCTATTGAACTGCTTTTCAGGCCATCAGTACCTGACATGATCACCAAATTGTGAGTATTTGACGACAATCAGCAAATAATCGAGTGCTTGACAAATGATGAGACCTTTAAAGGATCCATCATCGATGATGAGGAACATCAGGCCGAAATGAAATATGACAATTTCATTCGCAAAGGGGTTAGAACATTAGAGAAGATGTTTGACTTGAACGAAAAATTTAGAAGACCCGCTAATGTGAAGACACATAGCTCAACTCTGCAGTTCGAGCTAATAAACTTAGGGACTGAAACTGAGCCTAAGTTTGTGAACCTCGGCAAATGCTGCTCACCAGCAGAAAGAGATAGGTTCCTTAGTTTATTTAAACAGTAAAAGGATGTCTTTGCGTGGATGTATGCAGATTTGAAGACCTACGATACCAGCATTATCAAGCATGTCATCCCTATTAAAGCAGGCATCAAGCCGTATCAGCAGCCGTTAAGGAAGATGCACCCCAAGCTGGAGCCATTAATTCAAAGCGAGGTGAAGAAATTGTTGGATGCCAGGATTATTTTTAAAGTCAGGCACTCAGAATGGGTGTCAAATTTGGTGCCGGTCATAAAAAAGTTGGGAGAAATCAGACTATGCGTGGACTTCAGAAACTTAAACCGCGCATCAGACAAAGACAATTATCCAGTGCCTCCCATGGAGCAACTGCTACAAATGGTTTCTGGTTCTGAATTGTTTTCATTGTTAGATGGATTCTCTGGCTACAACCAAGTGCTGGTGGCTGAGGAAGATAGATTGAAGACAACATTCAGAACTAAATGGGGAGCTTTCACATATAAAAGAATGCCGTTTGGACTGATTAATGCTGGCGCGACATTTCAGAGAGCTATGGACATAGCTTTCCATGGACTGATTGGGCGAAGTGTGGTGGTCTACCTTGATGACATAAAAATATTTTCAAAGAAAAGAGGGGAACATACGTTCCACCTAAAGCAAATTTTCGAGCGCTGTCGGAAGTATGGAATTTCCCTCAATCCTAAGAAATGCGTATTTGCAGTCACAGAAGGCAAGTTACTAGGGCATATAGTCTCAAAAAGAGGTATATATATAGACCCATAAAGAATCAAAGCCATTGAACGAATCCCCATGCGCCATAATAAAAAAGGAATGCAATCCTTCATGGGAACAATAAACTTCGTGCGTAGGTTTGTGCCTGATTTTGCCCAGACTGTTAAACCATTACAGCAGATGGTCAAGCAAAATGCACAGTTTAAGTGGACTGAGACTGAAAAGAATGCTTTCAGTAAAATCAAGACTGCTGTTGCACATGCGCCCTCTCTTAAAAATCTAGACTTTGATAAGGACTTTATTATGTATACATTTGCGTCCGATGATTCATTAGCAGCTATACTCACGCAAAAGGAAGAGGGAGGTGATGAATTCCCGATTTCTTTTATGAGCACTGGGCTACAAGGGGCTGAATTAAACTACCCAGCCATTGATAAGCAAGCATACGTAGTGTTTAAGGCAGTAAAACAATTCAGGCCTTATATATTGAAGAATCGAACCAAGGTAATAGTCCCTTACCCAGCTGTGAGATCCCTTCTCATTCAAAAGGAATTAGGAGAAAGAAGGGGCAACCGGGTAACAGCCCTGCAAGAATACGACCTTGAATTCAAGCTAGCCACTATAGTGAAAGGTCAAGGTTTATGCAAACTAATGACTGGGAAGACAAACAATGAAGAACAGGCATGGGAAAATTAAGCCGATTTGCATGTAATGGATGTATGCCCTCTGTTTACAGCCCCTGAGTCCTGGTATAGGGACCTTGTACACTACTTGCAGTCTGGGCTATTGCCAGAACATTGGAGTTCCAAACAAAGAAGAGCGCTGCATTTGAAATCAGCTTCCTACGAAATCATAGAGGGCGTATTGTTCAGAAAAAACTATGATGGAGTTATTTTAAGGTGCTTGGAGAAAGAAGGCACTGAGAAAGTAATGTCTAAATTGCATGATGGTCTGGCTGGAGGACATTATTCAGGCAAGACTACATCCCATAAGATCCTCAGAGCGGGATACTACTGGCCAACACTCTTCAAAGATGCACATGCGCACGTCAGAAAATGTGATACCTACCAAAGATGCGGTAGAAGACAACCGAGAGCAGCGGCACCTTTAAAGCTTGTGATAGTCACGGAGCCTTTTGAACAGTGGGGATTGGATATCATTGGAGAAATAAAACCAAACTATTCCCTGCTGCACAAATACATTCTCACTGCGACTGACTATTTCACTCACTGGGTCGAAGCAGTCCCATTGCGCAAGATTAACGAGGACGAGGTCATCAGCTTCCTACAAGATCATATCATGACCAGGTTTGGAGTTCCAGTGTCGTTAGTTTTTGATAATGATAAATACTTTTCATCAATTAAATTTACTGCATTTGCTCATGAAAAAGGAATAAAATTGCATTACTCTGCTAACTATTATCCTCAAGGGAATGGCCTGGCGGAATCCTCCAATAAAAACCTCATTAGAATCCTAAAGAAGACTGTCATAGAAAACCAGCAAAGTTGGCACTCAGCCTTACCCAATGCCCTGTGGGCTGACAGAGTCACTCCCAATTCTGCCGTAGGAGTGTCACCCTATACCCTCGTATATGGAAAGGAAGCCATCCTGCCTCCGAATATTCTGCTACCTTCTTCCATACTAGCTCAAGAGTCTAGGGGGTTGGATGATGAGGTTCTGCAAATAAGCATATATAATCTCCTAAAAGCAGAAGAATCCAGATCCAAAGCTAGAGAACGCTTCAGACAATAGCAGGAGGTAGTTAAAAAATGGTTTGACAAACATAAAGCTGGGAAGAAGGACTTTGAAGTAGGAGACTTGGTCCTCAAGTGGGACCACCCCCATGATGAAAAGGGAAATCATACCAAATTCCAGCAGTTATGGGAAGGCCCCTTTCAGATCGTAGCCAAACTTGGCCCCACCACCTATAAGCTGCAAGATTTACAAGGATGGGAGGAGAACTTGCCAGTTAATGGTTTGGTTCTCAAGCCCTACTTTTCTTAGTTTTTGTTTTGTTCTGCCTTGTACATAAATAAGCTGTGTGGTTGTTTTCGAGTCATGCTTCTGTTTGATTTAATTTTAAGTTTTTATTTTCAATAAGGGAACAAACTTGTGGTTGCCTAGAGGATACTAGGGTCTTTTGGGAATAGCAAATATGTTGAGTATGAGCCTGTGTATTGCTTAAAGAATTCTTCCAGCCTAATCGGTTTTCTCAAATAAAACCTGGTGTGCATTGAAGTCTTGCTTATCCACTGTGAATTAAACCGGATTCAGAGAGTCTGGAGTACTAGGTCGGGGCTGCATCCACGTCACATTTAAAATGTTCTAAGGAGCGACAGTAAAGGACCCATGGGAGGAAGCAAGGTGAACAGCTCATTAAATATAAATGATCCCATGCCAAGAAACAAATGCCAAAAAGGCAGCTAAAGAGTCAGACTTCTAGAAAAGTACCATAAATCAAATCAAGTGCTAAAGCATAAACACTAAATTTCCAAAAGATCCTCTCCGTTCGTGAGCTGGGACTTAAAGTACACCACTCACACAAAAGGGCACTATGGGATAGAGGATCCTGAATTAAAATTCAGTAAGAAAGGCGCACAGAAGAACTTAGATGAAAACGACAATAGTCCAAAGGCACAAAAGTGTTAAAATGACATGGGAATGAGGAACAAACGAATACTGTTGTTTGCTATGTGCTGCAGCCCTGTGGTGTCCACACTGTTAGCTACCTGAAAATAGAGATAATAATGAAACTCATACTCTGGCCTCGGCATAGTTATTTGGGCTTGAGGGTCTTGGATTTCCTTTCCCCAAAGGACTGGCATCAATGATTAAGATACATACTTCGGTGATATGAGAAATATAGATAGCTGGAAGAATTCGATGGATGCATTTGTTGCAGAACAGTCTGCTACTCAAAGACAATAATCACCCAGAGATCTAGGTTCCCCAGGTAATCGCCAGTTGTTGCTACCGCAACAGGTTCTCCCTGAATTTATTTTACTTAAACTCTGGGGCCCCTCCTCATCTTTTTACTTGGTTTGACTGTGAAATGCTTGAACCCCACGGGCTTATCTTTCTTTCATTTAACATTGAAGTTGGATGCCTACTGATTTGTGTGCCATGTTTGATTTCGGTTTGATTCGGGCGTGTTTAGCTTATCGCTTGAGAAAGGTAAGATCTTGCCTTCGTGAAGAAAAATGATTTTTGGCTGCGGTAATCCTTAATGCTATTTTCATCGTTAATTTTTTTCTTTATGATCGGGCCTTCTTTGCTGTTAGATCGGAAGCTGTGAAGTTCTAGCTCATCTGTCGTTGTGGCTCCCCGATCATTCTTTTGTCCGAAGTCCAGTTCCCCCCCGATGCCCGATTCATTTTTTAAGCCTGCAATCGCTTGCTCAAAAGTTTCTACTCACCCACCGTTGCGGCCGGGAAGAGTTAGTTGGCCTCCAATTCAAGTATCATCCGACGTTCGACCCTGTCTTCCCTCGCCCGAACTTATTATTTTCACCTCGTCTCCTGCCTCCGACCATTGTTCCATCTGTCGTTGTGGATGAGGCACCCTTCCTGGTTCCCGAAGCATTCTGCCTCCCGACGTCCTATCCGATCCTTTTTTCGCCCATGTTCTCAAACATCCGGTCCTTGTGCTCCTCTGCCGTTGCGGCCGCTGAAGTCTTGTCCCGTCCAATGCAGAAGCTGGCCTACCACCGATTTACAATTTTGCCACCTCAAGCTTAAGCAAGTACTCGACTGGAAAAACCAGGTTGGCTTCTTGTGGATCTATTGTTCTGCTGGGAAATTTTAAATGTTTAATTTTTCAGTTCAATGAATAATGCACCAATATTGTTTGTAGGAGGAATCCCATGGGTCGACAAAGTGATCTGGAGCCAAGAAAAGGACAAAACGAGCGAATGACAGAGACACCTACAAGGTGGATTCATTAGTTACTGGTCAGAAGATAAATGCTCACAGAAAATGATTGGGAAAATGTAGCGGCCAGGAGATGAAGCTGAAGCGTTGAGGATGCCAGAAGGGGACATGTTGGAAGGCAGGCCAAGGTGCAGCAGTTCTAGTTTAAATATTTAGAAGTAGGACTGAGAGAGGGCTTTTTCCCTGGAAAACTTTGTATTTGTTTACTTGTAAGATGAACTACTTCGTTTTGCATAGGAACTGCAATTTTTGCCTATCGAAGAGAGTGAAAAGCGAAATGTATCAATGCAAACTCAATGAATAATGTTGAAGAGGAACTATTTCGTTTTCAGCAGTGTTTCATTTACTGTAAGAGTATTCGATATTCTGAACCTATGTTCTTGCTAAATGTTCTTCAGTAATTTCTAGATATTTTTTTCGCTGTGAGTAATAGATGTTGTTATAAAATGATCAGCTATCTGGTTATTTGAATATCTGTAAGTGTTCGTGTTCTTTATAAGAAGTATCAGCTACCTGTGATTCTTCCTTGTGTATGTGAAAATGTATTGCTCACCCAAAAATTGATAACCTTGCTCCCTAGGGATAGTGTGGATAGTTAGCTTATTTCTTTTGTATCTAGTTTGGTTGCTCGCGAGCACAAGACGAGAGGTAAGAACCTGCACATCACTTTGTGACCGCTCCCTATAGCTTGATCACTCTGCATTTAGTTAGGGACTTGCATATCATTTCTTTAAGTCAAAATGCAAAAAACTCGATGGGCCGGGCTGCAACCGGTAAAGCCTTAGTTTTGTTCCTTGACCTGCGGTAGCCGGACCACAAACCGGATGGATTCCCTATTCCAAACAGTCAACGGGCTAGTTGGGAACGTTGATTGGGGAGAATCCCTTACTGTTTCCGCCTGCGATTTTTTGGGCCTCAACAGTTTTGGCGGTAGAAGGAGGGCCGCCAGTGCATGCCTGGCTGAGGAAACCCGTTTTACAGCGATCATTCAACTGGTTACAGTTCTGAAAGTAGTGGACCACGTAATCCAATTCCAGTAGAAGAAAACAGAGAACATCTATATCCTGTTCGCAACGAAATTGTAAATGATCTAATAAGACATACACGTGCTAATGTAAAGAAGACTGGAGGGTTGCCTATTATCCACGAATTGCCGAGAAGAGAGTACAAGAAGAAAGACCGTCCTCTAATTGAATATTCAGTGTTGGTTGGAGACTGGGAAGATCTCGTGGAAACTGCCATACAGGAGGTTGAATTTCCTTTGAACCAAGTAGGCCCAGACACTCCTTACAGTTCTCCTGTTCACACCCTTGTTGGTTCACCTCCGCATTCTCCACCCCAACTCATGGCCGGTGTTAACTCCAATCAAACCCCACCTAATCCTCCACCACCTACATGGAAAGCCAGATCACCTCTAAATATTACCCCGCCTTTGCATGATCTACCTCAAGCCTTTGAAAAGTTATTACCTAAGTTCGACCCAAATGAGAAGATATTAGTGGATGATCACTTACAGAGTTTTTATTTGGCTATAGAAGGACTGAAGGCAGGGGAGCATGAATATGTGGTTTGTAGGTTGTTCCCACATACCCTCAAAGGAGTTGCAGCCTCTTGGTATTTTGGATTGCCCACCAATTCTATCCCAGACTAGGATACCTTTGAAAGAATGTTTAGAAGTAAGTATGCAGTCCAAAAGACTCACGCCGCCCTTATGAAAGGCCTATGTTCTTTGAAGAAAGAAAAAAGGGAAAAAGTGCACAGCTTCACACAAAGGTTCGCAGCATATCTAAAAAATTTCTCTGAAACAGATAAGCCTTCAGACAAGGTACTGATCGAATACTATACTTCAGCTTTGGGTCCCGATCTAGCCATGTTTGCAAAAGGTAGGGCCAAGCCTACTTTGACGGAGACTTATGAAGAGGCAGAAGTAGTGGAAACAGAAAGGGAGAGCATTGAAGATTATCCTGAGCAGGCGGGGGAGAAAACGAAAACCTTACTGTTTACTAATCCCAAAGAGGAGAAAGCACCAGATTATGAAGGTATGGCCAAAATGATGCAAAAGTTGTCTAACAAGATCATAGACTTAGAAAAGGAAAAAGAAGCACAAAAGTTTTTTAGGCCATATTATAAGAAAAGGGAGGATAGCAATCAAACCCAACCTCCTCCTCAAAAAACTGCATCCATGAACCTAACAGAGATAGGGATGGAAAATTTCTGTACTTTTCATCAACAGCCTCATTCCGAAAGGAACTGTCTGCAATGGATAAATTCAATGACATTGGTCATGAATTAGATGTTGGATTCGAGGTTAACCGAGGAAGATGAAGATGAAAAGAACGAAAATGCTGCTTCCACTTCTACAAAGGGACAGGAGGAGGAGACCATGGCATTATGGAATTCTGTCTCCCTACTCGATGCAGAGGAAGAAAATACACAAGGACGCAAAGGTATCAGGGAGGATAACGTGACAACTAGGAGCAAAGGGGCGGTTAGTGATGATAGTCTTCTACTCCCAAAGATTCGAAGGCTGCAAAGAAATATCAAAAAGAAATTTCAAGACAAATCATTGGCTGATCAGACTCCGGAATTTACCATTACCAGCCAAGATCTGAAGCAAAACAGAACGCCGTCTAAGCCAAACGATGAGAATGCGAGTGCTGATAAATCTCAGTCCACTAGACAACTAATTGAATATGACATTGTCGAAGATCTAAAGAAGATAAAGGCCAACATCCCGATGTTTGAAATGTGCAAAGTACCTCAACAGAAAGAAAAGTTATTGAAGGCACTTGAAACGTCGAAAGAAAAGCTGCCCGCCGACAATCAACCTCAGGACGAAGAAGAGATTGGAGAAGCTAGCATTGAAGGTAAGTCTAAAACCAAGCATCCACCTTTCCTCCTGACATTTGAAATTTTCAATCATAACGTACACAATTTCCTAGTGGACTCAGGGGCGTCAATTAATGTCATGCCCATATCAGTATGTAAGAAAATAAACGGACAGCCTAAGCCATCCACATGGAGGGTGGTGCAATTGGATAGGATGGACGTCAAGGTAATTGGTGAAATGGAAGACGTCCTGATCCATCTGGCATCCAATGATAAAGTATGCCAAATTATTAACATCATAGTGGCCGACATACCAGATGCTTACGGCCTGGTCCTGAGCAGAGATTGGTCGGCCAAATTAAATGGGTATTTCGCCACAAATTGGTCACATCTTTGGTTGTCGTACAAAGGGAGTCCTAATCAGATCAAGGTTTTGAGAGAACCTCATATGAAGTACAATGTCACTCAATTGGATGAGAAGAATGTACCGGTCGAATCGGTATTTGGAAACTACTTTCTTGAACTAGAACCAGGGAATTATCAAGCGGAAGAGGCTAGAAACACACCTAACACCCAGCCTGATCTCCTTCGTTTTTCTCAGGCTGATGAGATTGACTGTAAAATAGTAGATTTAGCTGTAGGAGTAGATTCATTTTCAGTAGATAATGTTTTCTGGACTTTATATTTTGACAGCTCAAAAACATTAGAAGGGTCAGGGGCCGGCTGCGTCCTTACTGATCCACAAAAAAAAAAATACTTCTTGTCCTGTAGGTTAGAGTTTGAGTGTACTAACAATACAGTTGAATATGAAGCACTACTGCAGGGACTCAAGAAAGCAATTGAGCTACAGGTTAGTAATTTAAAAGTTTTTGGAGACTCAGAAATAGTGGTAAAGCAAACAAGAAATCGAATACACTGTGTTTCCCCTCATTTGAAAGCTTACCAAAATGAGGTATGGGAATTGCTTAAATGTTTTCATGCATTTAACATTATTTCAATCCCAAGAATAAAAAATGCAGCCGCTGATCTTCTAGCTACATCAGCCACCAGGTTGGTTCCCACTAATAACAAATGTTCTATTGAACTGCTTTTTAGGCCATCAGTGCCCGACATGATCACCAAATTGCAAGTATTTGACGACGATTAGCAAATAATCGAGTGCTTGACAAATGATGAGACCTTTAAAGGAGCCATCATCGATGATGAGGAACATCAGGCCGAAATGAAATATGACAATTTCATTCCCAAAGGGGTCAGAACATTAGAGAAGATGTTTGAATTGAACGAAAAATTTAGAAGACCCGCTAATGTGAAGACACACAGCTCAACTCTGTAGTTCGAGCTGACAAACTTAGGGACTAAAACTGAGCCTAAGTTTGTGAACCTCGGCAAATGATGCTCACCAGCAGAAAGAGACAGGTTCCTCAGTTTATTTAAACAGTACAAGGATGTCTTTGCGTGGACGTATGCAGATTTGAAGACCTGCGATACCAGCATTATCAAGCATGTCATCCCTATTAAAGCAGGCATCAAGCCGTATCAGCAGCCGTTAAGGAAGATGCACCCCAAGATGGAGCCATTAATTCAAAGTGAGGTGAAGAAATTGTTGGATGCCAGGATTATTTTTAAAGTCAGGCACTCAGAATGGGTGTCAAATTTGGTGCCGGTAAGAAAAAAGTCGGGAGAAATCAAACTATGCCTGGACTTCAGAAACTTAAACCGCCCTTCAGACAAAGACAATTATCTGGTGCCTCGCATGGAGCAATTGCTACAAATGGTTTCTAGTTCTGAATTGTTTTCATTGTTAGACGGATTCTCTGGCTACAACCAAGTGCTGGTGGCTGAGGAAGATAGATTGAAGACAACATTCAGAACTAAATGGGGAACTTTCGCATATAGAAGAATGACGTTTGGACTGATTAATGCTAGCGCGACATTTCGGAGAGCTATGGACATAGCTTTCCATGGACTGATTGGGCGAAGTGTGGTGGTCTACCTTGATGACATAATAATATTTTCAAAGAAAAGAGGGGAACATACGTTCCACCTAAAGCAAATTTTCGAGCGCTGTCGGAAGTATGGCATTTCCCTCAATCCTAAGAAATGCGTATTCACAGTCACAGAAGGCAAGTTACTGGGGCATATAGTCTCAAAAAGAGGTATATCTATAGACCCAGAAAGAATCAAAGCCATTGAACGAATCCCCATGCCCCATAATAAAAAAGGAATGCAATCCTTCATGGGAACAATAAAGTTCATGCGTAGGTTTGTGCCTGATTTCGCCCAGACTGTTAAACCATTACAGTAGATGGTCAAGCAAAACACACAGTTTAAGTGGATTGAGACTGAAAAGAATGTTTCAGTAAAATCAAGACTGCTGTTGCACATGTGCCCTCTCTTAAAAATCCAGACTTTGATAAGGACTTTATTATGTATACATTTGCGTCCGATGATTCATTAGCAGCTGTACTCATGCAAAAGGAAGAGGGAGGTGATGAATTCCCGATTTCTTTTATGAGCACTGGGCTACAAGGGGCTGAATTAAACTACCCATCCATCGATAAGCAAGCATACGCAGTGTTTAAGGCAGTAAAACAATTCAGGCCTTATATATTGAAGAATCGAACCAAGGTAATAGTCCCTTACCCAGCTGTGAGATACCTTCTCATTCAAAAGGAATTAGGAGAAAGAAGGGGCAACTAGGTAACAGCCCTGCAAGAATACGACCTTGAATTCAAGCCAGACACTATAGTGAAAGGTCAAGGGTTATGCAAACTAATGACTGGGAAGACAAACAATGAAGAACAAGCATGGGAAAATGAAGCCGATTTGCATGTAATGGATGTATGCCCTTTGTTTACAGCCCCTGAGTCCTGGTATAGGGACCTTGTACACTAATTTCATTCTGAGCTATTGCCAAAACATTGGAGTTCCAAACAAAGAAGAGCGCTTCATTTGAAATCAGCTTCATACTAAATCATAGAGGGCGTATTGTTCAGAAAAAACTATGATGGAGTTCTTTTAAGGTGCTTGGAGAAAGAAGGCGCTGAGAAAGTAATGTCTGAATTGCACGATGGTCCGGCTGGAGGACATTATTCAGGAGACACTACAACCCATAATATCCTCATAGCCGGATACTACTGGCCAACACTCTTCAAAGATGCACATCCGCACGTCAGAAAATGCGATACCTGCCAAAGATGTGGCGGAAGACAACCGAGAGCAGCGGCACCTTTAAAGCCTGTGATAGTCACGGAGCCTTTTGAATAGTGGGGATTGGATATCATTGGATAAATAAAACCAAACTCTTCCCTGCTGCACAAATACATTCTCACTGCGACTGACTATTTCACTCGCTGGGTTGAAGTAGTCCCATTGCGCAATATTAACGAGGACGAGGTCATCAGCTTCCTACAAGATCATATCATGACCAGGTTTGGAGTTCTAGTGTCGTTAATTTTTGATAATGCTAAATACTTTTCATCAATTAAATTGACTGCATTTGCTCATGAAAAAGGAATAAAATTGCATTACTCTGCTAACTATTATCCTCAAGGCAATGGCCTGGAAGAATCCTCCAATAAAAACCTCATTAGAATCCTAAAAAATACTTTCATAGAAAACCAGTGAAGTTGATACTCAGCCTTACCCAACTCCCTGTAGGCTAAAAGAGTCACTCCCAAGTCTACCGTAGGAGTGTCACCCTATACCCTCGTATACGTAAAGGAAGCCATCCTGCCTCCCAATATTCTTCTACCTTCTTCGATACTAGCTCAAGAGTCTAGGGGGTCGGATGATGAGGTTCTGCAAATAAGGATATATAATCTCCTAAAAGAAGAAGAAGCCAGATCCAAAGCTAGAGAATGCTTCAGATAATAGCAGGAGGTAGTCAAAAAATGGTTTGACAAACATAAAGCTGGGAAGAAGGACTTTGAAGTAGGAGACTTGGTCCTCAAGTGGGACCACCCCCATGATGAAAAGGGAAAGCATATCAAATTCCAGCATTTATGGGTAGGCCCATTTCAGATCGTAGCCAAACTTGGCCCCGCCACCTATAAGCTGCAAGATTTACAAGAATGGGAGGAGAACTTGCCAGTTAATGGTTTGGTTCTCAAGCCCTACTTTTCTTAGTTTTTGTTTTTTTCTGCCTTGTACATAAATAAGCTGTGTGGTTGTTTTCGAGTCATGCTTCTGTTTGATTTAATTTTAAGTTTTTATTTTCAATAAGGGAACAAACTTGTGGTTTCCTAGAGGATACTAGGGTCTTTTGGGAATAGCAAATATGTTGAGTATCAGCCTATGTATTGCTTAAAGAATTCTTCCAGCCTAATCGGTTTTCTCAAATAAAACTTGGTGTGCATTGAAGTCCTACTTATCGCCTGTGAATTAAATAGGATTCAGAGAGTCCAGAGTACTAGGTCGGGGCTCCATCCACGTCACATTTAAAATTTTCTAAGGAGCGACAGTAAAGGACCCATGGGAGGAAGCAAGGTGAACATCGTATTAAATATAAATGATCCCATGCCAAGAAACAAATGCCAAAAAGGAAGCTAAAGAGTCAGAATTCTAGAAAAGTACCATAAATCAAAGCAAGTGCTAAAGCATAAACACTAAATTGCCAAAAGATCCTCTCCATCCGTGAGCTAGGACTTAAAGTAAACCACTCACACAAAAGGGCACTATGGGATAGAGGATCCTAAATTAAAATTTAGTAAGAAAGGCGCATAGAAGAACTCATATGAAAACGACAATAGTCCAAAGGCACAAAAGTTTTAAAATGACATGGGAATGAGGAACAAATGAATACTGCTGTTTGCTATGTGCTACAGCCCTGTGGTGTCCACACTGTTAGCTACCTGAAAATAGAGATAATAATGAAACTCATACTCTGGCCTCGGCATATTTATTTGGACTTGAGGGTCTCAGATTTCCTTTCCCCAAAGGACTGGCATCAATGATTAAGATACATACTTCGGTGATATGAGAAATCTAGATAGCTAGAAGAATTCGATCGATGCATTTGTTGCAGAACAGTCTGCTACTCAAAGACAATAATCACCCAGAGATCTAGGTTCCCCAGGTACTCGCCAGTTGTTGCTACCGCAACAGGTTCTCCCCGAATTTATTTTACTTAAACTCTGGGGACCCTCCTCATCTTTTTACTTGGTTTGACTGTGAAATGCTTGAACCCCTCGGGCTAATCTTTCTTTTGTTTAACCTTGAATTTGGATTCCTGCTGATTTGTGTGCCATGTTTGATTTCGGTTTGAGTCGTGCGTGTTTGGCTTATCGCCTGAAGAAAGGTAAGATATTGCCTTTGTGAAGAAAAATGATTTTTGGCTGCGGTAATCCTTAATGCTGTTTTCATCGTTAATTTTTTTCTTTATGATCGATCCTTCTTTGCTGTTAGATCGGAAGCTGTGAAGTTCTAGCTCATCTGCCGTTGCGGCTCCCCGATCGTTCTTTCGTCCGAAGTCTAGTTCCCCCCCGATGCCCGATTCATTTTTTAATCCTGCGATCGCTTGCTCAAAAGTTTCTACTCACCCACCATTGTGTCCGGGAAGAGGTAGTTGGCCTCTGATTCAAGTATCATCCGACGTCTGACCCTGTCTTCCCCCGCCCGAACTTATTATTTTCACCTCATCGCCTGCCTCCGACCATTGTTCCGTCCGCCGTTGCGGATGAGGCACCCTTCCTGGTTCCTGAAGCATTCTTCCTCCCGACGTCCTATCTCCTCCTTTTTTCGCCCATGTTCTCAAACATCCGGTCCTTGTGCTCCTCCGCCATTACGGCCCTTGAAGTCTTGTCCCGTCCAATGCATAAGCTGGCCTACCGCCGATTTACAATTTTTCCGCCTCAAGCTTAAGGAAGTAGTCGCCCGGACAAACCACGTCGGCTTCTTGTGGATCGATCGTTCTGGTGGGAAAGTTTAAATGTTTAAGTTTTCAGTTCAATGAATAATGCACCAAGATTGTTTGCAGGAGGAATCCCATGGGTCGACAAAGTGATCTGGAGCCAAGAAAAGGACAAAACGAGCGAATGACAGAGACACCTACAAGGTGGATTCATCAGTTACTGGTCAGAAGATAAACGCTCATAGAAAATTATTAGGAAAATGTAGCGGCCAGGAGATGAAGCTAAAGCATTGAGGATTCCAGAAGGGGACACGCTGGAAGGCAGCCGAAGGGGCAGCAGTTGTAGTTTAAATATTTAGAAGTAGGACTGAGAGATGGCTTTTTCCCTGGAAAAATTTGTATTTGTTTACTTGTAAGATGAACTACTTTGTTTTGCATAGGAACTGCAATTTTTGCCTGTCGGAGAGAGTGAAAAGCGAAATGTATCAATGCAAACTCAATGAATAATGTTGAAGAGGAACTATTTCGTTTTCAGCAGTGTTTCATTTACTGTAAGAGTATTCGATATTCTAAACCTATGTTCTTGCTAAATGTTCTTCAGTAATTTCTGGATATTTTTTTCACTGTGAGTAATAGATGTTGTTATAAAATGATCGGCTATCTGGTTATTTGAATATATGTAAGTGTTCATGTGCTTTAGAAGAAGTATCAACTACCTGTGATTCTTCCTTATGTATGTGAAAATGTATTGCTCACCCAAAAATTGATAACCTTTCTCCGTAGGGATAGTGTGGATAGTTAGCTTATTTCTTTTGTATCTGGTTTGGTTGCTCGTGAGCACAAGATGAGAGGTAAGAACCTGCGCATCACTTTGTGATCGCTACCTGCAGCTTGATCACTTTGCATTTAGTTAGGCACTTGCATATCATTTCTTTAAGTCAAAATGCAAAAAACTCGGTGGGCCGGGCCGCAACCGGTAAAGCCTTAGTTTTGTTCCTTGACCTACAGTAGCCGGACCGCAAACTGGACGGATTCCCTATTCCAAACAGTCAACGGGCTTGTTGGGAACGTTGACTGGGGAGAATCCCTTATTGTTGCCGGCTGCGATTTTCCGGGCCTCAACAGGTTGGAAGACCACGACTTCTTCTATCTAAGAGACTATGCCTTCTAGGGGTATAGGGGTGATTGGAAAGGTTGGAAGGCTCTTTCTCCTCCGTCTAATCTTCTCCCAACCTATGATGCGTTCAAGTCCTATCTTCATGGAATTGCTCCTCTGAATCACAGGGTGAAAGACTCAAGAGGGTGGGGGAAAATTGGGATCTACACTTTGAAATATGGTTATCATTACTTGCAAAGAACTGGGAAAGAGCCTCATTATAACAAGTGGTTGAATGTCTGGAACTCTGACAACATCCCTAAAATCAATTTTTTTTTTGGCTTTTGGTGAAGAACAAGTTGCTCACATCTGATAATATCTATGAAACGGGGTATTCAATTTATGTACCATAGTAGACTCTATACTATATACCATATTAGACTCTATACTTCTATGTTTCTTGACAGCTTAGAGTACTAGTCTTTTGAAATGCTTGTTCTCCTCTCTGGTTTATTCCCTAATCCTGAACTTGAGATGTCAGTTCTTTCCATCTGGTAATTATGTCATATTTGAAAAATTTACTATTCATAAAGCTAAGAATCACATCTACTTTTCCACTGCCAATAGTTAATTTATTTTTCTCTGAGCTTGCTTTTGGTTCATTGCAGCCTTAACACTATTTCACTTGCATATATAATTCCCTTTGGCCTCGGTGCTGCAGTAAGGTTGGTGTAACTGATTCAAAAATATTGCCAACAAAAAATTCTCCAAGGATATTAAATTGTTGGTATTTATTTTTATTCATATTTTTCATACTAACTTTTTACATTGCAGTACATGAGTTTCCAATGCACTAGGAGCTGGATGCTCACTAAATGCACAGTTATCGGTGTGTTTTGGGGTTTGTATGGAAGCAATAGAAGCCCTCATGATAGGATATACTTTATTCTTTGTTCAAAATTTATGGGGCTATGTTTATAGCAATGAAGGAGAGGTATTTGACTACATTTCAAGCATGTTGCCACTGCTTGCAACCTCAACAGTTATGGATTCCATCCAATGTGTTCTATGAGGTCGATAACCTTTCTCATAGATTTCCTCAGATCTAGAAATGGTCTTGATCTATATAGATCGATATATATAGTCATGTTTTCTGAAACTTCAATACTTATGCAGGTATTTCTAGAGGATGTGGATGGGAAACGTTGGGTGCCTATGTAAATATTTGGGCATACTATGTTGTTGGCATACCTATAGCTGTCATTTTGGCCTTTGTACTCCATGTTGTTGGAAGGGTCAATTATTCCTCTCTCCTTGATTTTAATATATCGAGTTTTCCTTTTGAATATTAAGATTAGAGTATGGATGGCATGTTTAGTAAAATTTTGAACTCCTTGCTCATAGATGAGGAAAACCATGTTTGCTAAGAACGGGAGAGTAAATGGTACTCCAATAATATATTTTGATTCATATTATATGGATCAAATGTCCATTTCCAATTTCCCATAGCCCATGCATGTAATATATGATACATTAGATGAGATTTCACGTCTCCCTTTCAGGATGAAAACAATTGCTCTTCATCATTTGAGACTGACCTCTGAAATGGATGCCTGATATCCCACCCAATATTGAGAGATAATATGTTTAGATGCTTTATGTTTTTTCCCTTTGAAAAGGGAAATATACACAAAAGAGAGGAGATGAGATAGTTATAAATCATCTACTGACCCTTGAATAACAATCAAAATATTTAATATTTATATTTGACTTCACTAGTACATATTTTCATAGCAATGGCTATTAACATTACTAAAATAAGGCCAGAACTAGTGAATACCAATAAATAGGTATGTCATTATTAGATATCTCAAAACAACACAAAATCTAGTATCTATTTTGAGTAACAGTTCTAATAGCTATCAGAATCAACCATTTCATCAACATTGAAAAATCTATTACATCAAAATTATAAAGTCCATTTACATAAACTAAACAAAAAATCCAGCCTAGGTGGTTGTTATACAACAAAAAACCATTTCTTTATAAAAAATATGAATTTCACTTCCAACCTTCATATTTTGTGGTATATATCTTGTCTAGGTTCTATTGACAGTGAGGGAAGTGTCCCCAATCTAGTTTAGGTTTTTTCTCCTCCAAAATTGACTATGAAGAATATACCCTCGGTGAAATTAGCCACTCATCATTTCGTACATTAATTCATTTGATTTTTCTTCAATATTCCATTCTAATCTAAATTCAATTTAATTTCATGCCAAAATATTAGAACCATCCCAAACTTCTTTTTTGAAGAGTGTTTAGATTCCAAACCTTGAAGAACCATGACCTAGGTGCTATCTCTTCACATAGATAGTTTCCTAACATTAAAATACAAATAACTAATTTGACAACACTTTCGCTAAGCAAGAATGGGTTCATTCAAGTACATGAAACCATGTTGAATTTTAGCAGAGATATCTTGACAAATTTGTATGGTTTGTTTATTGCTTTTGTTTGAAGCATTTTGTCGATTTTTAACTTTGTGTGTATTTTGGTTAAATATTGTGTTGGTCCCTTGAATGCTTCTAGTTCTCATTTGATGCTTGATTTAAAACTTTGTTTTAGCTTGAATCAATATTGGTTTTAGGCGATTTCCATTGATTCAAGGTTTGAGAAAAGATGTTTTTATTACCTTTTAGTTGCATGAATTAATTGTCTTCCCTTTTTTTATTATTTTATGTTGATTGTATATTTTATTTGTTAATACTTATCATTATTCAAAAAAATAAATGATCTCTACATAGCTAAGCGAAGAGAAAAATGGTCTATGCACTAGGTTCCTATGCATTGATGGTAGGATACCTATTGGCATGAGGCAAACATTAATCTAATGCAATAATCAATTGGCATAATTAAAATGCATAATTGTATTAGCCTCCACGACCATAATTGGCTAGTGGATGCCAAGATTGAGAATAATGCTTGATTCTATCAGTTTATCGATTTGTCAATATTCAGGTCCCCACATGTCCACTGGACCATTAAGGGAGGAGATAGCAAGTGGAGTCCCCACTTTTCCTGAATCTAGTTAGTGCAGTTGTGTTTCACTGACACCTTCAAGTTGTGACTCGTGAGTCTACATAACACATGTTCCATTGTTGATTATGGGATTCATGTTATTTGACTAATGTTTTTGTTCCTCTATTTTTACAACATTTTATAAATCAGTGAAAGATTCGTCAGTTTTTACAATTTTTTATAATGAAGTTAAATATTCGCCAAGATTTTACAATATCTTATAACTTAGTGAAAGATTCAGGAATATATTACAACATTATATAATAAATTGAAATATTCACCAATTTTTTTATATATACATATTATATTGTTCATAAAATTGCCTTCAAATTTTCCTATATATCGAAGAGATTCACCCATTTTTTATACATATAAATCTAGGGTGGTTCTTAAAATCAACCCTAAAAGCAACAATGGTAGAAAATGTCATCAGATAAAGATAAGAATATAAATAATTTGAATATTTTTAATCAAACACCAATGGATGAAATAAATACATTACAAGGCATTTCATCCTTTAACGTATTCGACGAAACTGCAAGTGAAGAATCCTTAACCAATAAGATTTAATTAAGTAAGTTGTTAGTAGTTGCCACTACGTATAATAAGATCATAGAAAATGTAACTGAATATCCAACCATGTTTTAAAATCCATCGATCAACACTAAAGAATCTGTATCTCATATATTAATCAGTGCCATACCCAAGCATGCAAAAATACCTGGGTTCAACATGTCGATACAAGTTCATCATGAAGATATCAGATTGTAAACTCAGAAAAATACTTCATATAGTCATTATGGTTTTATCTATAGAATTATATGCATGAAGAAATTTGAATGGAAATGTGACCAACTATTTCAAGAATTGTTAAACAGTGATACCATTATTCGTGGCAAGAGTTCCCTTGTCAACATCAATCACACCTATGCCCTTAAAGAAAACTTCATCAAGCACAAAACCTCTATTGAAGTTGTGACTAATCAAGCATTTAAGAATTTTAAGTTCAACACTCTTCATACAAGATTCGTGGTCGAATATTTTTAGGGCCATATGACTTTTAATAAACCTAAATGGTTATTAGAGATGTTAATAATATCAATTCTTATCTAGTCACCAATAGGTTAATTAACTATTAATTATTAGTTATGATATGGTATGTCTATTTATTAAATACACGTGTATACTACTCTATCCTCCATATTTAACATGTCTGACTATCTTTATAAAGACATCATTCAAATTATCAAATATATATATTTATAAATAATATGTATCCAACAAGTAAGGTTTTAACCTTACATACAATGAATGAATGGTCATAATGGAATGACCTCAGAGAAGAAGCGAGTTGGAGATCCTACAACTTGATTATGGAGGAAAATGACTGAGAAGTTACTGGACTTGGATATTGGTGATCATTTCAAGGTCACCTTATGCACTAGTGTAAAAGTTTAAATTTTGTATCTAGAAACATTTTCTTGAGCATCATGCTAGTCTTTAGATAGTGGAAACCAAAAGGGGATGTTGACATATTGATTGCTGGAATAGGAACTGGAGTGACAATAATGGGTGTTAGTTGATATTTGAAAGGACAAATCTAGACAAGAATATTATTGGCTTGGATCTAACCAAGAATAACATAGTGTCTAGTGGAACGCTAGACCCTCTCAAAATCCAAGACATTAGTTCAAGTTTTGTTCCATATAATTTGGATGAAGACAAACTTGATGAAGTCATAAAGATTTCTAGTGACGAAGTTGTTGAGATCGTAAAGAAATTGGCATTCTAAGAAGGATTGATGGTTGAAATTTCAATAGGATATTAAAAAGGTATGCAAGAACACATTCTATTTTGACTTCAAACTAATTTATATTAAATGTTGTAAAGAAAGTTTGAAGAATGGCCAAAAGCACATAATTTCGAAGCCCCTTCATTTAAAAAGTCATCTTATGAAGACAAGCTTGGAGACAATCTATTATGTTTCCTACAAAAAAGCGAAGAAAAAATGAACTGACCATCCTCTTATTTGTTCCAGAAATCAAATTCAATGTCAAGTTCAGATGTGATGGTTCTTTATATGCTTATGTGGAGATATATAGTTCTAGTTGTTTCACAAATATCTTAGTGAATGTATAGGTAGAAAATGATAACAAAAAAGAAGACCAATCAACAACAAGGATAAGTTAAAATACCTTCTTTTTAGATCTAAACCGAGGATAAATGAGTATGATATTTCAAGGAAAAGTGATCCACCATTCTAGTCAGAGGATTAGTAGGAAAAGTATTTTTCTCAAAACTTGGTACTGTTAAGGAGTTTCATTCCAGATTTTATGGGAACTATAGATCGCATACCAATATCCAAAGAAGGAAGATTCAACATTTTGAAGACCAGATGGGGTAATTGAACTCAATGTTTGATGATTAGATCAATAGTCAAAGAATAATTCTAGATTTGAAGGCATTTGATTCTAGAAATTATAGATCTCTAGAAACTAATTCAAGATTCAACTTTTGATTTTTCTGCTTTATTAATTTCTATAAAGTTTGGCATTTTTATTGTAATGAGGGTTTAGTTAGAGGCATCAGAGAGATTTGAGGGGCAGAAAGACTTCTATACATTGGTGTAAATGTGTGGGCATATGTCTATGTAATTCCCTTTAATTAAATATTTCTTAGAGATTGATATTAGATTGTAAGTATCTTCGATCGTCATTATCTATCTTCTTACTTGAATGAATGTAAATTTCCGAGTTTCAATAATTTATCACAGGTTATAGATTCTTGAGCAACAAATTATTTGTTGCAATTTCCCATTTTCTATGTTTCTTTCAAGTATCCATACATTAATTTGTAGAAGGTACTTCAGTTTATTTAATGTTCCATCTGATGAATATTCACACATGATCTATTAGATATGTATGTATGTTCATGTTGGTTTCCTTTTCTTTAATCTTTCATTATTCCCATTACTTCTATCTAATATTAACCTTGATCACCTTTGATTTATATAATGTCTACAAAGGTAATCCATGCCCAATGACCTTTCCCAATTTCCTTTATTGTTCTCCCTACTTGATCCACTACCTCAATTAAACAATCAAATCCTATTTTAAGATGTGCTGATCAATATCTTGTAGCAGTCCTTGAGCAAAGTCCAGTGCAAACATCTTCTGGAACTGTTGCCGGGGAGAGAAGGAACAAAGGCATACTTCCCTGGGCTATACAACACCGAATAGATCCATTCTTTGATGAGGAACAAGGAGTGGTTACATAGTTTGGATTTCAATTTTACATTGGGTGACTCCACGAAGGAAGAATTTACTTGGAATCTCATTTTTTTTATTCCTCAAAACATGGATGGCAAGTTTAGTTGTTGATCTAGTTTCTTCATGAAATAAGATGACAGATCTTATGGCAGACTTTGTTTTTCTTCAAGGTTTAAAGAAATTAACAGGTATGATATCTTAAGATGAATGTAATGAGGTATTTCCCTCAGCTATGTCTTCTTATTTGCATTCTTATAACATTTATGATGGACGAGATATATTTAATTGTTTATAACAGAAGCTTCTAGAGGTACTTGTAAAAGAATATGAAAGTTTGTTGGTTCAAAAAAGGTTCCATATTTCTTCTTGGCATAATAGCACTTTTAAAGATTTTTATGATGATCAACATGAAGAAATTCGCCATTATGGAAAAATTGTGGATGCATTTTTCATTGATCCAAATGTTTCTAACAGTTTTGGTTATGATGCAATTGATGTTCCAAAAACTATTAAATATCAATCTATCCATGATAACTATCTTGACAATGACAAGGAAAGGTTCATGGTAGCACGAATGGAGCTCCTTAGTAGTAATCCAACATATGTTATTTTTGAATCCGAGTCAAAGGAGGAGCATTTGAGCATGTTTTCTTTCTCACCAAACTATGACCAACAGATTGTAGATATCATTGAGCCCTTAGTTTCCAGTCTTGAACGAGAAGTTGAAATGAGCAAACATGGAGGAGTGGGAGATGAAAAGTCACAAAATAAATTATTTCTTTTGAACAAGAAAAATATATAGTTTTCCATTATTTATATGAACTTCCATTTATAATGATTTTCCATTTTCTAGAATTTTATTTTTTCCAATTAATGGCATGGAGGAATTTTAGTGTATGATACAATTGTTGGAATGCTTACAATGGAAATTTGATATTACTTGATTAAATACTTGAGCTGGTTAGATTAGGTATTGTATATAAATAATATTTCCATGCAAGCATTTAGCTCCAATTTAAGTTTGTTGTAGTATGTTTTTCACTGTGTCAGTATTTCCAGTTTTCAATAAGCAACAGAAGTGATCTCCATGCATGAAAAGGGGTACAGTTTGCAAGAATGAAAGGGAAACAAAACATAGTGGAGAATGATACTGCTATTTTTCAGTGTTCAATTGCAGGAAATCTTGGTTTGTATTATGTGGTTGGTTTCATATTGAAGAGTGTTTTTCTTCATATGAGCAAAATGAGTTGCAGGGAGAGAGGTTTCCCAGATGGACAAGAAAGGAACTTGGTTTGTAGGTTCTTGTAGTCTCACAGGGAGGACTCCATCCCCATTCGTAGCTAGATGTCGGTACCAAATTCTACCTTATCAAAATTTTCAGCGTAAACAAACAAAATTGATGGATTTTCCAAAAGTGTTCACCATGGGAAATTCTAGAAGCAAAAAGTTGTATACTTGTAATGGACCTGCTAATTGAATATTGACATCATACATTCTAATTTTCCATTGGCCTCGATGTCTGTGTAGTATTTGGTCATCTTCCCATCAAATCCAAAGTAATTCCATCAATTTTGTTGACCTTTCGCCAGGTTTGTGTCAATTTCGCTAAAAATTTTGAAAGCGTCAAATATTTGCTCAAAGTTTTCCAAATCTTGTCACTACAAAATCCTAGCCTAGTAAGTCTCATTATGTATTTATTTTTCAAAATCCAAAGTCTCACTTATTTTCCCCCTCTCCATTTGAAGTTTCAAAAGTTTCCTTTTTGAGTTTTACCTAATCTCACTTAAATTAAAGAATAGATTATTTTATTTTAAATATAAATTCTTTTTAAAGATTATTATTATGATTTTATATTTAATATAAAAACAAGTGAGTGCCAATATTTTACCCAACCCAAACTCAAAAGTCTAAATTGAAGGTCTAATTCATATGTCACGATATTAGTACAAAATAAATGGGTTTTTATTACTACTTTTTAATTTGCAGTGGTCATCATTTATTTTATTATTTTCTCTTTGAAATGTTTGGTAAAAAATAAATTGGGTAAGGTTTCGTTTATGTGTCAAACAAAGGTATGTCAAACCAAAAAATATATGGTTTGGACATCATCCTTCATCATTTGGTTATTTCTCCACAAGTCGAATACAAAATGCCACTCTATATGTCAAACCCAAGCTTTATTTTAAATCCACAATCTTCATCTTTAGTTTTTTCATTTCTGTAAAATTCATTTGGGCATTGATCTCCAAGCCCATACCTCCAAGCCGTAATTCGAGCTCAAGAGTCCTACTTCCATTTTTCAAAGCACTCACACTAAATGCCAAGGGGAAAGTCCAATGAATGTGGTATGCTCAACGTGTTGGTGCAATGCACATATACCTATGTTTAAAATTCCAATCATGTGGGATAATTCCCATGATGTAAACAAAATGCATCATGCATTCAAAGACCAATGGTGACAAGTATGCTAGGTAAACGTATTCTTGATGGCACTAAAGGAGATCCCATGGGCAATGGAACTTAGTGCAACTATAATAGTTCTCCCAAGTGCTATATAAGCATTAAACCAAGAAATTTTAATAGCTTAATTATAGTGAAAGGAGATGAGAAAAGCATTTGAGATGGATAAACCCTCACAACACCCAAGGAACATCCTACTAAAGTCTTATGTGCTACTTGTCATCTGTCATATAAAGCAGTGACCAACTATGAAGGTGCAAACTAAGATGTAAGTCAAGTGTCAAAGGAAGATACTTAGACTTGTGAATTTTCAAGCCAAAGAATCCAAGTGCATATGTTAAAATCATCCTTATTGTAGTGCCTATCATTTCAATATGGGAACTTAAGTCCTTGTCATTTGCTACTTGTATCTATATATATTTTCAAGAGCTTCTTTGTGAAGATAATACCATAATTTAGTTATTGTTTATCATTTATTTTTTATCAAAATTTTCCTATTTAATTCAGTTTAAAGATCTGTGCATAAGTATAGGTTTAAATTCTCATGATATTTCTCATAGCATGATCTTTTAATTTGGTTCATAATTCTAACATCATTTGAAATAAAATTAAATGAAAGACATTTTTCCTTCAATACTAAAATTTAGAGAGTTTTTCTCAAGTAGAAAACCTGTTTTATAGATTGCAGTAGGATAGGCTTCTTGACGCTTCTGAAGTTTCTCTTTGCTGAAAAACCTTAGCATCCAACTAGATAAACCACCCTGCCAACCAGCTCATCATGCTGGCCCTAGGAAATCGAATGATTTCCTAGCCCCCGAGCCATAATCTTATAATACCAATAGCATACTTCCATAATTTTGGATCCTTCAATCCATAGTTCATAGTTTGATCTCCATGGTTCAATTTTCATTCCTGGTTTTTTTTCCTCACCTCCTGAAAACCTGAGTTAACCCCCTCCTCGGTTTTCCTTCCTTCTCCTTAAAATCCTCAATCACATTCTCCCCCCACCAAAAAAAACCATCCCCCACACTCTTACCCATATACTAATTTTCACATTCATTAGCCTTCCATCTTACTCCACCACCTTAGCCTCCCTTTTTGGGATTCTAAACTATTAATATAATCACACTAACCAAGGGTAAAATAATTGTAACATTAATTATAGGATTTCTCGTCCTCTCGGGAAGTGAAATGATTAATTACTCACTTCATTTTGTCTATTTTACTGCACAAGATAATAATGCCTTTTTATATTAAGTTACAGGACAAGTTAAATGCTATAAATTACCACCACTTCTTCTTTAATATTTTGAGGATAAAATATAAATATCAACTAAATGATGATGAGGTTTATTACGTGTCCATTTAATTATTCAACCTAAACACCATAAATGATATTATGATTTTCATTTAAGGTTTAAATAATCTAGGAATAAAATATGGCAGCTTTATGTAAATTAATTTTCTAATTTAATCCAACCATCATTTTGGATCAACATAATTACTATTTAATTGATATCATTTGTCTGATATGGCAACACTAAATTAATATATACATATTTGAATAAGTCTATCTTAACTTACTCCCTTTATTGAGTAAATTAATAATGGAGAAATATAGTTTTTAACTTAGTAATGGAGAAATATAGGAGTTTCACTCATGATTCTTCATAATGGACAGATTATTAATAGTAATTTTAAGTTTAATAATAAACATAATAATAATTATATTAGTAATTTATTATCATAATTAACAATAACAATATTTGGTGGTAAATAATAATATCAACATTTATTTGTTTAATTGTTAAGCATCCTAATACACTTTTGTCGATAAAACAAAGTATGTTTAATGGCTTAATTAATCAAGATTAACAATTAAATTATACCATTTTCCCATGATAATGCTTATCAACGACACTTCATATTGACGACACTTATCTTAATTGCTTACTACAATCTTTACCTATAATTAATTAATAGCTTAATTGACTTGTTTTACACATATCCAGTAACTTAACAGTGATTGCTTGCATTTAATTAACGCATAATTAACATATTTACTTATTACAACTGATCCAATTATTCAACATGTTAAGTATTTTTATATCGATACTAGCGTGCATGTGCAAGGTGTGCATGGATGGCCAGTACATGCACAGGTCGAACATGTACTATAACATACATTATCTTCCATATGCATAAATGCTAACTAATACTAATAATCCTTTACACAAGAAGAACAAGTATACATATATAAGGTACTTTCTTTTACATTGTTAGTTATTTAATGATTACTCCCATTTATAGTTCCATATCTTATATTTGTGTTCTTATTAACTTAATTGGTCAAACAAGATAGGTACCTGCTACCACTAACTCGGTACGAGGAAACACCCCACTGTCAACAATAATAACTATCATATCCTCCCATCTTAACCTACGTCCACATCTTGCATTTCCTTCCTCTGCTAGTACAAATTTGGTGTGAGCTATACTTTCCTGACCACATAGAACCTGAGAGCGGTAGCGTCGGCTAACTAGTGGACCTAGCCTCTCCTAGCACGCATCCAACCATCGTCATCACAACAACTTGGGGAGTGTGTCTTAGCACTTCCTTCCCACAACCTCGGGTATCATAGTGACCTAGAGTGGGATACACATCCAACCCTCTCAACATACTCGGCTTATGCACTATCAATTCATACTTTGCTACTATCGGGATTATCGGATTGTGTCATCGTATCATCATTTTGGTTACTAAGGTTTACAGCATAACAAGTTACTATTCCATGTGTCATATCAAGTATTCGACTATCAAATAGCGTCAATGTCCTGTGGGTTAGTACTTCACAATTACACATCTACAACAAGTAATTCTACTTGACAATCAATTGATCCACATCATCATCTTCATCATTCTTTCGTGTAATAATTTAATTCATCATAGGTACACACATCATATAATAATCTAGTCAATTACATCATTATACGACATCTTCACAGCACATCTTATTTTTCACATTTCAAGAACGAAAACAAATTAAATATATAACTGCAAGTCATACTCATGAAGTTCCACCATAATACAAATACAAACAGGCAATGGTGGTTATGAAGGTAAATCCAAAATGGGGCATTACATACACCCACCATTTAGGAAACTTCATCTCGAAGTTATTATCAACACATCGTGTTCAAACTATAATGATTAAAGGATAATTCAACTCAATAAAAGAATATGTGTAAGATAATTGGACTTCTTATGAGTTA
>LPNX010786397.1:213607-223817 GCA_001517045.1 Pseudotsuga menziesii
CTACAAAGATTTATTGTTTCTCACAAAACACATAGTTGACAAGCTCAGTGTTCAAGATTTGTTGGCTTAAATTATATTCCTAAAAAAATTGCACTTTAAATATTACAAAGATATTTGCATATTGTTATTAATAGCTCAAGTACATGTTCGTATCAAACTTACTTTTCATCCTAATAATTTATTCAACATGGGAATTATATATACATTTTTATTTTTATTTTTTATAATATCAGACTTTGCTATCCTAACATTAGTAAAATCCATCCAAGCGTGAGCTTGACCTCCCATCACATTACTTCCATTATGATTTTCTATACATTCACTAATGATAAGTAAAACTTAACATAATAGGTTCCTACCTTTAAGTCATATATATATTAAATGCTATAAAAAATGTCTTGATTGAAGAAGGATTTAATTAAAACAAAAAGTTATGTTATAATTTTATCCTAATTTAACTTTGTCTTATATAAAGAAATCATTAATCTTAAAAATTTAAGATTTTAACATCATTCTCCAATAATTATGAGATGTTTTATTATAAGTTGTTGGTAATATATTAAAAACATTCAAAGTAGACTATTTTAACCCTTTTAATAAAGTAGAGAAGAAAACAAACTATTACCTTTTTTTTTTTTTTACACAACTTAAATGCTTCTCATTTTATGGATTCCACCTACACATTCACGAAGACTTATAGTTTTGGTTGTTTTAGGATTTAATGTAAAATCGTAAATATAATACTTATATGTTTTGACTTGAAGTTGATACTTAAATATTTCTAAATCCTTTTATATACAGTTAGGTTAAACAAATATGAATGTGACGTCCTAAATTTGGGAGAATAATCTTAATTGAGGTCCTAGTCATTTTAATGAATTTTTCTCATACATATATTCCAACAATGTAGTGCACATCAATGTGGCATAACTTGTTAATCCAAAAGTTAAAAGTTTTGTACATTATGATATTATATGGATTAATTCATTTTTTTGTATGATGTAATTCATTTTCTTGTATGGTATGGACAAGTTTTGAAGATGACGTGTACTGTAATGGGGCTTGACCAAAGGATTTCTTTCTTTTGTGCTTTGGCATTTGGACATTGCAAAGGAGTGACACTTGGCCGAGAATATGGTTTCGAGGATGATCCAATTTTTGAGCTGGCCACATACTCAGAGTTTGTAAGTGAATAAGTTTTCAAAAGGAAGATCATAAAGTATGTTTATAACTATATGTGACTTCATTAAAGGTTTGAGAATTAAAATGGCACACCAAAGGTTTGAAAATTAAAATGACATGGCATGGGCAAGACCGGTTTAAAAAGAAAGAAAGAAAAAAAAAAAAAACAAGAAGAGCGGACATGGACGGCAACATGGTACAAGGAAATCATTATTACGACTAAACAAGTTTATTAACTATGCCACATTCAGAAATTTTTTATTTTTTATTTTTTAATTAAATATAATCTACAATCTACATTACTAAAGATAGAAAATAACCCTTTAAAATTTAGCCTCTTAAAAAGTTCTATATGCAATCACTTGTTGAATTAAAACTCATAAGTTTAACTATTTTTACGAACCTTATATCTTTCTTATTAATCTATATTATTTATAATAAATCAAAATTGAGTTTGATTATCATCCTACATAAATCAACTTTACCTATTTTACCATACTTCACCCACACAATAATTCTCATTCGCTTAGAAACATTTGATTAACCCATTCTCTAAATCATACATGCAACATTTTTTGTTCTAAAGGTGTTACATAAGGTGTGGAGGATAAAACATATGTATATAAACCATTGTCCCTTGATGTAACCATTATATTAAGTTTTCTAAGCATGCTTTGTCTATGATAAAGTATCTCAAGCAATTTGCACTGCGAGACAACATCGTTTCATAGACTATAGATTGCATTATTACATTATTCAAACCTAGAACCATACATTGCAAAGTCTGCCATTAATAAGAAATTTTTAAACTTATATTAATTGGATTTTTATTTTTATTTTTATAAATTTAAGTCCACATATATAAAAAACAAGATCTCTCGGAGAAATCTGCATAATGTGGGGCACTACGCTTCTCAGTTTTAATTTTTTTATTAGTTTTTATTAATATATTTTCATAGCTATATGTAACCGTATTGTTATACCTACCTTACCTAAAAGACTTTTAAGGGTCATTCGTAGGGATAGAAGTTTGCAATCAACTCATAAATGGGTTTAATAATTTATATTGGAAAGTAGGAAATAAAAAAAAATTATTTCTAGAAGCGAATGTTCTTCTTAACCATTGAAACAAAAAAAACAAATAAAATAAAAATTTTAAACCTAACCTAAACTCTAGCTTCTAGATCCAGCGTGTTACTCCACCGCCAATCCACCCCACTCTTCTCCTTCTTTCCACAGTGGCCCTCCATGTGGCAACCCCTACCTCAGACACCCGTGCACCTTGCCCACTTGTTTATGTCTCCCACTCCACCTACCAACTTTTCCCACCTTTTCCTTATCGTATCACCCTCCACCACTTCCCCTCCTATCCCCTTCCCTCCATCGACACCTCCGTCCTTTTCTCCACACCTCGCTATTGTTCTCGTTCAGTCGAGCCATGACCTCCTCCACCTAATTCATGTCCAATGACACAAAAGAGCCCACGCAGAAGGATTGGGCTGCATGCATGCCACCCGGGCTGCATGCACACCGTCTTCCCATAGTTCTCACTAAGGGTGCCCCCTTTACAAGAAAGGTCTCCCCCTCGGGCACGTGAAGGCCATTCTAGCTGGAGTGCCCACAATTTTGAACTTGAAAGCTTTATGAATGCCCACCATGTTATTAAAATATGAACGATTTTACATCTCCAGGTACATGGCCATGTCCGAAGGGGATGGGCACAGAGTCTTCCTTAGGTGAAGAAAGGAAAAATAATGGTTTTATTTTGTGAATGCTTGAGGATTCAACCGTGAGATTCTAACGTTATGAGGGAGGATAAGGGTTGTGGATGTGAAGAAGGTTGATTTAGAGTGTGTTCTATTTGAGCATTTCAGTTATGCATTGCATACAGTGGTAGTAGTTTGAGAGGAAAGGATATTTTCTGAGGAAGAACACAGTTTTCCCTTCCATAAAACATCCCATTTCTAAGCACACAGTTCTAAGCATTTTGCTTGTGCTGAGGCTAACGCACGCACCAGTGAAAAAAGATAACAACAGGCTCTTGAGGTTCAAAATTTGGCTGAGGTTTTGCGTGATATTTCAAATGATGCAAAAGAGAAATTGTATAGAGCCGAACAAGATCTAAAGACTCCTTCTAAACGGATTTACCAACAGGTTGAGCACAAAGGTGATATGTAAGCTCGATTTAACTTTTAATGCATGGGTTTGTCTAAAATTTGAAAAGTGTTCGATCCTGCACTGTTTTAGCTTAGCATTTATTTATTTAATAAATTTTTTTTCTAAGGTAATACTAGGTATCAGAGAGAGAAAAGCCCAGAAAGGGTATAGTTCCTGAAATATAAAATAGAGTTCAATGTGTTGCTGATAATAATCTAATTCAGACCTTATTTAAATGATTGGTTATGCATACTACCATTCACAAAAAGTCTAGGATGGATACTTGAACGAATGTTGTATAATTGGTACTGTCCTAATGATTGACATTACCACATAATTCATGCCATGCTGCCATACTTTGGATGATATACGAATGCATCTCTGTTGTACTGCTGTACATACATGGATACAAGTTGTTACAAGTGTGATTTATAGGACATTGTGAATGAATACTTGCAATTTCGCCAACACTTGCATTTCGCACTTGTTTCATAACAGACACACTGAAATTGGTTATTTTTTTATCCTTAGATGAATGTGTTGCTAATTCTTGGTGTACTCACATAATTTATATTCATCAGATAATATGGTTTTCCTCATTATTGCATGACTCCATTAAGGCACTAGTCATTAACATTCTTTGAAGAAGTTACCTTGTAGTAATCTAGTGTCCTTGCAGAGTTGTAATAGGGCTCTCCCCTAGGAGGTTTAAATTTAAACTTCCGAAGCAGTTTGGGAAGAGTGGCTAAGGTGACAGTGGTCTCTCTCTCCCCCATATGTTGGCCAATGGCTAGAACTGCTATTCACCCCATGTGTCCACCAACATGCATCCAGGCGGAGGCCCCATTCAAGAACCCTCCGGTTCTCACCCACGCGCGAGGTCTGTTTCGATCGACTCCAACCCGTTCTCTGCAGCCACCAGGTGCTCGACCCTTGAAGGAAAGGCATTCAATTAGGGTTTCAGTTCAATCTATCATACTTCCAGGTTTTTAGTTTGATTTCCATGCAATAGTTCCTATTCAAATTGCCCAAATTTTATCTCCATTTTGGGTTTCAGTTGGTTAATTCCCAGTATTTTCATTTTAGTCGTCTGCCATTTTTCTTCATGTAATGTTTATTGATATTTGTTTTACTATTTTTCTTTATTGATTGCACAAAATTGAGTTTGGGGAGACGTAGAGTTGATTGCAATAAATATTTGTTTAATTGTTTAACTGAATTCCATATTTTAGGTCCATTGCTTGGAAATTTACTAAGATCATCAAGAATCACATGACCTTTTAGTTTTTGTGTTGAAATCGAAGTTTTTCTTTATTATTTTTTTTTGGTGGCTCAGAATTGATCTTTCTATTAATTATATGATTTTCATTTTTCTCTGTTGAGGAGTTACAACTTGTGGCAGCTGTGAAGATTTGGAGTAGTTTGGAATATAGCCATCAAGTCCATAGACACCCATAGCCAGCCAGCGAGTCTTCTAGACATAATTCAGTAAACGTCACACTACCTACTCTTCATACGGCTTTAACTCTACTAATAATATAATTTTGTTTTAATGCTTACCTTGATTTCTTATGATTTATAGACCGAAATAAAACCTTTTAATAACATATTTATAAATAAACTTGTTAGCAGTGGTATGAGCAGTCTATCCTTCCAACTGGATACTTGGGAGGGATTTTCTTTGAAATCCATCTCTAAGAAAAAATACACGGATCTCTTTTTTTCTTTTTTTGTTCTGTTAATGGAAGGCCAGGAACTGGCCGTTTTCATGTTTGGCTGAGTTTTATTCCGTAATTCTAGGAACTTTTGTTAATGTATTTTTATTAGTGATATATTTCTGGAGAACTTAGGAAGTTTTATAGAAGATATTGTTGACTCTGCGATCTCAACTAAATATGGCTGGAAACATTAAGAAAATGAATTATGCTAGCTAAACCATAAAAACCATATTTGGCATTATAAAACCTCACTTTCATTACCGAATTGAGCCAATGGATCGTGTAATAATTTTGGACTTTATTATTTATTTTTAATTTTTCTTTTGGTTTAAATTTTTTTTTTTCAACAAGATGGAAAGCCATGCTACAACCTTTGACTGGTTGTAACGATTATAACTATGGGGTGCAATCTACAGGCTACAATCTTGTGGCTGCAATGTTTTATGAAGATAATAAGACTGCTACTACATCAACTTTAAAGAAAGAAAAGAAAGGGAATGTAGCTTATATGGTAGAGCACTTGCTCCATTATATGGAGAAAATAAGGTAAAAAATATATATATTTATAATTTGTTTTGTTTCATATATATATATATACCAATCCTTAACTATTAATTTTTTTTTTTTTTTTAGGTTTCTTATTTACTAGTTTATTTTATATATATATATATATATATATATATATATATAGCTAACTTTAAATGCTCACAAATAGTAAATACTATTGTGGTATTATTCCTTTGTAACCTTACACTTCCATGGAAACCCTACAATTCCATAATTCGATAACTATTGTAAGTAACTATGGATTTTTCAATTTTTTTTTTCCTATTTCAATAACTAATCTAATTTGAAATATTTCATTTTCTTTATTCTTATTAGGGTTTCCTTAAAACAATAATTATTCACTTTCTTAGGTATTTTTTTCTAACCATGTTCTCTAAATTAGTTTCTTTAAGTGTAAATACTATAGAAATGTACTTCTAATATTTTATTTATTTATATATTGGTTGGTCTACATAGAGTTTAATATTTTATTTATTTATATATTGGTTGGTCTACATAGAGTTTGAGGGTGCTAATTGCTGCAATTTTCTGTATAGATTTATGCCCAAATTTTCTAGATTTCAGTAGATTTTAAATTTATTGGTACTTCTAAGTGTAAAAAAAGAAGGCCCTTAAGGTCTCGGTGTTTGAGCCAATGGCTCTAATACCATGTGTAGTGCCTATCATTTCAATATGGGAACTTAAGTCCTTGTCATTTTCTACTTGTATCTATATAGCTTTTCAAGCGCTTCTTTGTGAAGATAATACCAGAATTTTTCCTATTTAATTCAGTTTAAAGATCTCTACATAAGTATAGGTTTAAATTTTCATGATATTTCTCATAGCATGGTATTTTCATTTGGTTCATAATTCTAACATCATTTGAAATAAAATTAAATGAAAGACATTTTTCCTTCAATACTGAAATTTAGAGAGTTTTGCTCAAGTAGAATACCTATTTTGTAGATTGCAATAGGATAGGCTTCTTGACGCTCCTGAAGTTTCTCTTTGCTGAAAAACCTTAGCATCCAACTAGATAAACCACCCTGCCAACCAGCTCATCATGCTGGCCCTAGGAAATCTACGGATTTCATAGCCCCGGAGCCCATAATCCGATAATACCAACAACCAGCTCATCATGCTGGCCCTAGGAAATCTATGGATTTCATAGCCCCGGAGCCCATAATCCGATAATACCAATAGCAGACTTCCATAATTTAGGATCCCTCCATCCATAGTTCATAGTTTGATCTCGATGGTTCAAATTCCATTCCTGGTTTTTTTTCTCACCTCCTCAATACCCAAGTTAACCCCCTCCTCGGTTTTCCTTCCTTCTCCTTAAAATCCTCAATCACATTCTTCCCCCACCAAAAAAAACCATCCCCCAAACTCTTACCTCCTCAATACCCAAGTTAACCCCCTCCTCGGTTTTCCTTCCTTCTCCTTAAAATCCTCAATCACATTCTTCCCCCACCAAAAAAAACCATCCCCCAAACTCTTACCTATATACTAATTTTCACCTTCATTAGCCTTCCATCTTACTCCACTGCCTTAGCCTCTCTTTTTGGGATTATAAACTATTAATATAATCACATTAACCAAAGGTAAAATAATTGTAACATTAATTCTAGGATTTCTCATCCTCTTGGGAAGTCAAATGATTAATTGCTCAGTTCATTTTGTCTATTTTACTGCACAAGATAATAATGCATTTTTATATTAAGTTACACGATAAGTTAAATTCTATAAATTACCACCGCTTCTTATTTAATATTTTGATGATAAAATATAAATATCAACTCAATGATGATGAGGTTTCTTACATGTCCATTTAATTATTCAACCTAAACAATTAAACCTAAACACCATAAATGATATTATGATTTGCATTTAAGGTTTAAATAATCTAGGAATAAAATATGGCAGCTTTATGTAAATTAATTTTATAATTTAATCCAACCATCATTTTGGATCAACATACTTACTATTTAATTTATATCATTTGTCTGACATGGCAACACTTAATTAATATATACATATTTGAATAAGCCTATCTTAGCTTACTCCCTTTATTGAGTAAATTAATAATATATTTTTAATAACTTAATAATAATTTTGATAAATTAATAATACCCCTTGATGAATCGCCTTTATAGTTTTTAACATAGTAATGGAGAAATATAGGAGTTTCACTCATGATTCTTCATAATGGATAGATTATTAATAGTAATTTTTAGTTTAATAATAAACATAATAATAATTATATTAGTAATTTATTATCATAATTAACAATAACAATATTTGGCGGTAAATAATAATATCAACATTTATTTGTTTAATTGTTAAGTATCCTAATACACTTTTGTCCATAAAACAAAGTATGTTTAATGTCTTAATTAATCAAGATTAACAATTAAATTATACCATTTTCCCACGTTAATGCTTATCAACGACACTTCATATTGACGACACTTATCTTAATTGCTTACTACAATCTTTACATATAATTAATTAGTAGCTTAATTGACTTGTTTTACATATATCCAGTAACTTAACAGTGATTGCTTGAATTTAATTAACGCATAATTAACATATTTACTTATTACAACTGATCCAATTATTCAACATGTTAAGTATTTTCATATCGATACTAGCGTGCATGTGCAAGGTGTGCATGCATGGCCAGTACATGCACAGGTCGAACATGTACTATAATATGCATTATCTTCCATATGCATAAATGCTAACTAATACTAATAATCCTTTACACAAGCAGAACAAGTATACATATATAAGGTACTTTCTTTTACATTCTCAGTTATTTAATGATTACTCCCATTTATAGTTCCATATCTTATATTTGTGTTCTTATTAACTTAATTGGTCAAACAAGACAGGTACCTACTACCACTAACTCGGTACGAGGGAACACCCCACTGTCAACAATACTAACTATCATATCCTCCCATCCTAACCTACGTCCACATCCTCCCTTTCCTTCCTATGCTAGTACAAAGTGGGTGCGAGCTATACTTGCCTAACCACATAGAACCTGAGAGCGGTAGCGTCAGCTAACTAGCGGACCTAGCCTCTCCTAGCAGGCATCCGACCGTCGTCATCACAACAACTTGGGGAGCGTGTCTCAGCACTTCCTTCCCATGACCTTGGGTATCATAGTGACCTAGGGTGGAAAACACATCCAACCCTCTCAACATACTCGGCTTATTCCCTATCAATTCATACTTTCCTGCTATCGGGATTATCGGATTGTGTCATCGTATCATCATTTTGGTTACTAAGGTTTACAGCATAACAAGTTACTATTCCATGTGTCATATCAATTATTCGACTATCAAAAAGCGTCAATGTCCTGTGGGTTAGTACTTCACAATTACACATGTACAACAAGTAATTCTACTTGACAATCAATCGATCCACATCATCGTCTTCATCATTCTTTCATGTAATAATTTAATTCATCATAGGTACACACATCATATAATAATCCAGTCAATTACATCATTATACGACATCTTCATAGCACATCTTATTTTTCACATTTCATTAACGAAAACAAATTAAATATATAACTGTAAGTCATACTCATGAAGTTCCACCATAATAAAAATACAAACAAGCAATGGTGGTTATGAAGGTAAATCCAAAATGGGGCATTACACTTATACCTTATTGAGTGTCATGAATAAATATTATAGAGGAGCTAATTTTGAGATGAAGTGATGTGTAGTAGCTGCATTTGTTTATTATGAAGATTGCTTGGATGCGAAATTGGAGAATTTACAATGAAGGAATGGTGATATTGGAATGACCTTAGAGAAGAAGTGAGTTGGAGATCCTTCAAATTGATTATGAAGGAAAATGATTGAGAACTTATTGGACTTGAATATTGGTGATCGTTTAAAGGTCACCTTGTGCACTAGTGTAAAAGTTCAAAAAAAAAATATAGAAACCATTTCATGACCATCATGCTAGTTCTTACAGAGTGGAAACCATAGAGGGGATGTTGACATATTAATCACCAGAACAAGAACTAGAGTAACAATTATGGGTGTTAGTTGATATTTGAAAGGAAAAATCCAGACAAGAAGATTAGTGGACAGCATTTATATAGAGAGATTCCAAAATGCTTCCTTTTGCACTTGGAAAAAATTTGACTAACAAAATGTATAATCTAAATTTCAATAAATTAAAACAAAATATATAATCTATATTTCAATAAATAGAGATTCCAAAATGTTTCCATTAGCACCAAAAAGCACTTCCATTATGATGTATTGTGACAAATATATAATATATATTTTTATAAGTTTGTTTCCGTTTTTATTGCCTAGTAGTTTCTTTATGTTGTTTCTTTTTTAAGTATTTGTACACTTTAAATTGAATTACTTTATGTAAAGAGATTTTACAATGTTTCTTTTTACACTCAGAAAAAAAATTGTATTTTAACAAAATGTATAATCTAAATTTAGATAAATTAAAAATATATATATAATCTATATTTCAATAAATAAATAGAGATTCCAAAATGTTTCCATTGACACCACTTGGAAAAATCACAATTTAACACAATGTTTCCATTAACACTA
>LPNX010786397.1:224981-244618 GCA_001517045.1 Pseudotsuga menziesii
GACATTTTTTCTATGGAGATGCGTTTTGAAAATCATTGTACCTCTTTCGTCGTCCCTTCCACCAATCCAATTTTCATGCATGTCTTCATAATTTGCTAACGTGTGTCCTTGTGATTTGATGGTGATTTGTTGGTTTATTGTTACTCTTGCCCATACATTATGCCACCTCTTTGTACTCAACAAAGAAGGAACCACATGGAAATGATGGGTAGGTTGTCTCTCTGTCACACTCCCCAAAATCCATTACCGTCTCATTGTTGCGCAATTGATTTAATTCCTAAACACGTCTTTCAACTGACACAGGGATATTGGTCAATTTAATGAAGGGTGTGGGATCCAGGCTCCATAAAATTGGCTTCTTTGGCTATGGAAACTTAATGAATGTTGTGCTTGCAGTAAATAAATTAAGTCTCAGAATGAACCATTTCATGGAGAATGGATCGGTTTTGAAGATTTTAATGTAGCCACATATACATCGAGCATGGAAGGTAAGCATTTTGATTATGTTTTGTGGATATTTTGTTTTTTGTGGTTCAAAATATGTGATGGGACCGGGACTGGGAGTTGAATTATCACGGAGAATGACTATTGATTACGAGACTATATCACCTGTCAATTTCCCTTTTGTATATTTCTTTCTTTTATTTTTATTATCATCAATATTATATTATATTTGCTATGTTGGAATAACTAAATGATAGATCGATATCCTATCAACCAAAATTTTCCATAATAATGCGTGTTGTGTTGAAAATGGAGATCACAGGGTACAATATGTGGAGATACTGTTGAGAACAATTCCCTTCTTTGAAACTATTACTTTGTTATTTTCTCATAAATATGCTCTTCAAGAAGTAACTTCCAGTGTGTTAGAATCAAAATGGATAATAAATGTGTCATTCTAGGGACCCGAATCCCTCGGAATCCTTTGCGAACATCATCGTCTTGTTTAGTTTATTATTAAGCGATATGTTGTTCTTTTTTTATATTTTCATCCACACACTTAGCATGCTTTCCAAAAGGAATTGCTATCAGCTAAAAAAATAAAAAATAAAAATCATATATGCCTCACAAGTCTGCGTTGCACTTTTGAATAGCGTTGATGCACCGGGATCTTTATCTAAAGTCAAAATCATACTCTATCATCAATATTTTTTATTAAAATATTATGATCCAGTGATCTATTAAAATCTCATGCTCGAAAGTCTTTGAGGGTAATCAAATTCTCTATTTTGTGAAAATCGCATGCTAATAAGTCTTTCTGGGTAATCAATTTATCTATTTTGTGTTGAGAAGCTTATCTATTCTTTTATTAAGCAATGCCATGAATATACTTTTGTGGGAAATTATTGAACTTTCCACTCTTTGATTTGGAATATTTTGGAATTGTTTATCAAATATTTATAATATAATAACATAACTTCTTCTTGTTATTTTTTTTAAAACATGTGCAAAATATTTGTACATGGATAACTTTTACTTGATGTTGCTCTATCAATGCTCTGATATGTAGTGTCGTGATATGTGAGGTTTCCTCTGGCTCGTTCATAGGTGCTTCAATTGACTCTCTTTGTGTTTGTTTCACACATGAAAGGTTACGCAACGTATATCATAGCATGAAGTGTATCTCTGCTCTAGGTTGTTGCATTGATTTTATTATGAAAACATGAACTCTTCAATTGCAACACAATAAGTTGAGCTTTTTGTTTCACATGAAAAAACCTGTTTGACAAGTGAAAGCATTGATTATATATTCAATCAATGCACAGAATCTCAAGGCCAAGACTTGTTGTGGGCTCACAGTAAAGGTTTCCTAGCCTTTCGATCAATTTTGATCACTCTTAACCTTTCATCTATTATTCCTAATAAAAAACATCAAGACTTGCTCTTAATTTGGATCTGTACAGTAAATATCTCAACAATATTTGTGGGTGCAACAACATCTACAAGAACGTGGAGCACTGAAACACAGCAAGCTTCAGCTTCAGCTTCAATTTGAAAAGATAAGGAAAGAAGTGGGATTTTCGACTTTTGGGATCCGCCTGCAGAAGGCAGAAGGCGGGAGGAGGAAATCCATAAAAAGGTTAAGGTAAGGATTTAGTCCTCCGATTCCCAAGTTCCGCACTTGAGGGAAGAAAGGCAGAATGCGGAAGACGGAAACGAGGATAGGCATTCTTTCATTTGATAGTTTTATGACTTTTGAGTTCCAAAGTATGGAAGGCAGAAGATAAGATTATGGTGTTGTGATTCTAGAAAGTGTTAAAATGTAACATATTTAGGTCATTTCTTAAGAAAATTAGGTATTTTAATTAATGAATATTTAATTAGTAAAATGGTTTATGTTAGAGTAAACATTGTATGATCATTTTTTATTTTATTTTTTAATTAAGATTTAGAGAACATGATGAGAGTCTCTGATACTTTCAATTTTCATATTAATATTTTCCATGTTAGTAAAACATCTATTTGTATGATATTAATTTTGGACAATATAAAATAACTTCATTTATAATTATGTTAATTGCATCTTAGCTTATGTGATTAAAATGACAAGTTGTTTATCCACCTCACTCAAGTTCAAATCTTGTTTGTGAAATGTTTTCCCTTTTTTGTTCCTTAATTGATGTTGACAAGGTACCAATAATATCACTCTTGTAAGTGTTTAAGGGTGAGATAAGATATTTCCAACCATTACACAAATTATATTATCTCAACCGATTGTAGACAATATTTCATCCATTTTTCTTACTACTTTTCATTCAAAAAAATGTTACTTCATTATTTCTACCAACCATACCAAAATAGTACCCCAGATTGGGTGGTATTTAGATAGAAGGAAAATATGATGACGTGTGGCAGGTCCTAAGGAGAGGACTAGACCAATGACACATGTCCATCCTCCTGCTAAGAGGATTGCCACCTTGCCCCTATTAATCAATTTATAAACCTCCTCGTTCATTCTCATCTCCAATGAAACATGATATCTATCAGTTCTATAGTCAGCCTTTTAATGGAATTATGGAAATATCTCGACACTTTGGCGTAAAGTAAGCTTGTAATTATGCTTTTTATAGGATTGAAGCCATTAAACAGATCGATAACATTCTAGGTACCAACACAGAGGAAACTAGGGCAATGAGTTTTTTCAAAATCAGTCTTTTGAGAACCTAATTTCGGCACCATGAGTGTAGATAGGTACAAGATATAGGTTTTTTTGTGTTTATTTTTGTAGCATCAAATAGGTACTTCCACATTGACAGTCTATGATAGGTGGACAGTGTCATTTAATGACTCTCAGATATAGGAGATCCAATTTATTAAAGTGAATTATTAATGTGAATGTATTTTTGTAATTACTTTATGTAAATGGTCTAGAGCACCCATTGAGTGGTTAAAGAAGAACTTTCAACCAGCTGTGCATGTGCAAGGGTAGGGTTAGAGGAAACTAGCATGGGGCAACTAAGGTTAGCAACTAGAAAGATTGAATGGATGATCTTGTGGTTTGAAAGCTATCATTTTTTCATTATAAGTTTTCCTCAATGGGCCATTATCCCAAGAAGAGAGCCTAGGATTTTATAGTTAATAAAATCAAATTTTTGTTGGTATTTTTTCGAGTTGGGGTTTTCTAGGGTAAATATATGTCAAAATATTAATCACACTTGGGGTTTTTTTGTAGAATGGAAACCACATAGGAGATGTTGACATATTAATCACAGGAACATGAACTAGAGTAACAATTATGGGTGTTAGTTGATATTTGAAAGGCAAAATCCAGACAAGAAGATTAGTGGGCACCATTTATATAGAGAGATTCCACAATGCTTCATTTTTCCCTTGCAAAAAACACAATTTGTCTAACAAAAAGTATAATCTAAATTTCAATAAATATATATTTCAATAAATAGAGATTCCAAAATATTTCCATTAGCACCACTTGGAAAAAGCACTTCCATTATGATGTATTTTGACAAATATATAATATATATTTTTATAAGTTTGTTTCCATTTTTATTGCCCAGTTGCTTTGTGTACTTTAAATTGAATTACTTTATGTAAAGAGATTCAACAGTGTTTCTTTTTACACATAGAAAAACGTTGCGTTTTAACAAAATGTATAATCTAATTTAGATAAATTAAAACAAAATATATAATCTATATTTCAATAAATAAATAGAGATTCCGAAAATGTTTCCATTGAAACCACTTGAAAAAAGCACAATTTAACACAATGTTTCCATTAACACTACTTAGAAAAAGCACATTTTGACAAAAAAAAGATAATATAAACTTGTTTCTATTTTTCTTTATGATGATTTCCTTTCTCTTTCTCTTTAAGCTTTCTCTTTGCTTTCTCTTTAAGCTTTTTCTTGGCATGCTTTTCACAATTTCTCCATTGCCAACTTAACTTCTCAATACAATTTCATGCTTCTCAATTGTAAAAACATAACCTTAAAGACTCAAGACTCCAACATGACCTCATTAGAACAAAAAAAATGTACACAATTGCATGCTTCTCAATACAATTGCATAATTGCATGCTTATGCTTTAAACTTTCTCTTTAAGCTTTTCTTTCTTTAAGCTTCGTAATTTCTCCATTGCATGCTTTAAGCTTTCGCAGCATGCTTTTCACAATTTCTTTTAAAACGACCATTCGCAGCATGCTTCTCTAGTTTATTGTATCTACTGGCATGCAAGAGCGTCAAACATTTCCGTTTCTGGCCATTACTGCCATTCTCCATTGGCATTTCCGTTTCTGGCATTTCCGTTTTGATTGGCATTCTCCATTGGCATTTCTGTTTCTGGCCATTACTGGCATTCTCTATTGGCATTTCCATTTCTGGCAATTACTGGCATTCTCCATTGGCATTTCCGGTTTTGGCATTTCCATTTTGATTGGCCGTCTTCCTACGGTAGGAAAACATCAGTTAATATAATAATTAGAATGAAATGTGGATTCTTTTTTGATAGATTTTGACGATCTAAAATTTTGAAATGTGCAAGTGGGTCTAGTCTGACTAAGACTAACAGTCACTATTACAGAGTGATATTTCCATACTTTGTAACTTCTGATAGGATTTTTTGAGATTTTCCATCTGATATGTGCTCTCCGCAATATAGGTACATTTTCTTTGGGTTTCAAGTGTAGGTTCATTTTTTTAATGCATCATAGTTTACAACACCTTTTCTTGCTTTCTTGGCGTTTTGTTCCAACTTTTTCTGATTCTTTGTTAATTCCCAATTTACACTTTAACCAGCCGTAAGGACTCAAGAATTTAGGGGAATTTGATTTGGAATATTTTGGATTTGGTTATCAAATATTTATAATATAATAACATAATATCTTCTTATTGTTTTCTTTAAAATAAGTGCAAAAGATTTGTACATGGATAATTTTTACTTGATGTTGCTCTATCAACGCTCTGTTATGTAGTGTCGTGTTATGTGAGGTTTCCTCTGGCTCGATCATAGGTGCTTCAGTTGATTCTCTTTGTGTTTGTTTCAAGTGTGAAAGGTCAGGCAATGTATATCACAATATGAAGAGGATCTCCCCTATAGGTTGATGCATTAATGTTATTATGAAAACATGAACTCTTCAATTGTAACACAATAAGTTAAGCTTCCTGTTTCACCTAAAAAAACCCATTTGACAAGTGAAAGCATTGATTATGTGTTCAATCAATGCACATAATCTCAAGGAAGAGACTTTTCGTGGGCTCACAATATAAGTTTCATGGGCTTTCGATCAGTTTTGATCACTCTTAACCTCTCATCTATTATTCCTAATAAAAAACATTGAGGCTTACTATTAATATGGATCTGTATAGTAAATATATCAATAATATTTGTGGGTGCAACGACATCTACAAGACTATGGAGCACCAAAACACTGTCAGCTTCAGCTTCAGCTTCAATTTGAAAAAACACAGTCATCTTTAGCTTCAATTGTAAGCCCACAAATACAATTCACTGCTCTGTCGTTAACTTCTCAACTCCACAAGGGTAAGAATTAGATCAATGAAATTCATATTCAAGTTTTAGTTATTTTTGTTTCTCTTCTGCTATGAAACAAAGTACTAGGATATAGATTTTTTTTTGTATTAGGTCAACATCTATTCTACTGTGTTCGAATATTAGGTCGAACAATGCCTAATGGACTGTGTTCAAATATGAATTTTGTGGCGTTTGATTGCAGTTCGACTTTTAGGGCCAAATGAACAAGCATCATGTTCCATAAATGACATGTGATTAGATTCATGTATGGTGTGAATAGATTTCATGGCCAGGTGAAAGTCACAAACAACTGCAAATATTAGCATAGTCATGGATTGCTCGCCATTGAAAATTGGGTGGGTGGCAAGAAATGTGCCCAACCACCCAATTACAGTGTTGCTTCCAAGGAAAAAGGGAGGTTTTGGTACATCGGGAAATCAACACCCCTCGCCACATTATATTCAAATATTGTGACTAATGCTACTTCGAGTATATTTTAGGGATTAACAATAACGACTTTCCCAAATAATTTTATATCACAAAGTTTTGTCATGGATTTCAAATTCCAAATTATATCACAATTATCTTTTAATAAAAATAATATGAAATGGGTATTATGGTATATTATTTATTCATAATGTTCTTTTTCAAATTTTATTGGATTTGTTTTTTAATTTAATATATGCAAATACATAATTTAATCATTCTTTAAATTAAATTAAATTATGTAAATAATATTTAAATTTAATAATTTGTGTGTATTAAATTTAAATTAATTTCAACTTAAATAAGTTCAAAATTAATGGGAATTATGATTTTATATATCATAATTAATCATATTAAATTTAAATCTAATAACATTAGTACTATATAAATTTAATAACATTACATAATTAATTTAATTTAGTGGCCCGCAGGGGTGTAGACTGACTAGCAAGTGCCGTGTAAATGAAGGAATGTTGTAAAGGAGGTCTCAAGTTCAAATCTTACCCCGACTTATATGTGCCCCATGCTTGCAGGCTGTGTGGATGCACCTAGGGTTATAGTGGCAGCCGACGGGAATGGACCCCATGTCACACAAGTACCAGAGCTGTTCAATTATCGATTCCCCCAGCACAGAAAAAAAATTAGTTTAGTAATATTAAGTAATAAATAACATTATTTAATCTGGAGCTGCAGGGGGGGCGAGGTTTTCTTCACCTCAGACGGCATAATTGAAACTACCTTCTCTCGGGGGATCAGCACAGAAACAAACAAGATAGCCGAAGCCTTAGCCCTTTGGCAAGGACTTGTGATTTCCAAGAAGAAGGGAATTACAAGGCTCACAGTGCTGGGGGATTTGAGGATAGTTATCCAAGCAATTGTCGAAGGAACTCTTCCAAATCATCTGCACCTCAAACAATTTTTAACCAAGATCTAGTCCTTAGTGCGCTCTTTCCACAAATTCGATTTCTTCCATGTGCTTAGAACACAGGACAAGGAGGTGGACTTAGTGACAAACTTAGGCTCCATGCTAAGCCCTGGCTCCCTCCAGATGAACAAGTCCCATGAGTTTTGCCCTCTTCCATAAGACCAGGGCTGAAGTAAAGTGACGTGGTCATGAGAATGACACGTGAGAAGGACAAGTGTCATCGTTTGGGAGCTCAAGATAGGTTCAAATGTGTGGTGTTCATGTGCCATTGCATGGGAGATCATGGTAGAGCAAGGAGCATTTAAATGCAGGTACGAGGGTGCAAATCGTGCACGCGAACAGGAGGTGAGTTTCCTCGTTGAACCGCTGTGAGTTGGGAAAGTTGATGAGTGATTTAATGAACTGTATGATTATCCCTAGTGGTCTAGTTATTTTGTACGTGAGGAGCAAGGATATAAATGCCAGGAAGATGAAGGGAAGAGGAACTGTGGTTTGGCTAGTTTAAATGGAAACTAAGATTGTTTTAAGAGCATGTTGTGGGAAGCAGCTGCGAGTGGTGGCGCCGAAGGAGATCAGAAGTGTGGTAGCAGTTATGGCTTCCTCCAAATCATTGGGATCATCTTTGCTGGATCTGGTTGATTATGATGTTAGAGAGGAAGTGGAGAAGCTCAAAGGCACGGTGGATGTAATTGATTCTGAAGGAGGCAAAAGGCTGGAAAATGTGGAAGGAACTTGGAGTTCTTGAAAAAGGAATTCAAATGCATTATCAGAAAGTATGAATCTACAATTATCAAGTTTTTAGCAAATTTGGAGGTGAAGGTTGATAAGCTCGAGCTGAGGGTGGTCAAATTGGAATGTGCAAGCAAATCAGGTTTGTCGTCCCGTCCGTATGGGGACTCTGCATAGCCTGTGGATTTCGCTCTGTTTTTTCTTCTGCAGGTGTTTGAATGATTTCCGATATGTTCCTTTTTGAAGTAAAATATGTATGTATTCCTGTTAGTTTACTATTTACTGTTAGTTCTAAAAGGTTTCGGTGGATTCTGTTAGCATACTGATATCCTGAACTTATGTTAGCTTTAGTTATTTACTATGTTAGCTCGTTCCACTTGTAAGGGAGTTTTGGACCTTCTTTGCTACTTCCATAAGGGCATGTTTAAGGATGACTAAGGTTGGCTGACTTGCATTACCGCTTCCATAAAGGCGTTTTGTAAGTTGAACCATTTTTCTGTGGTTATACCACCCTTTATATAATATAACCATTTCAGCCTAAAAAAAATAAAAATAAATAAATAACATTAATTAATTGATATCATTTTTTAATAACTTTATTTATATTAACTCAAAATTTGAATTTATATAATTAATTACGGTTAAAACCGAAAAGTGTGTATTGTCCATGTATTATATCATGAAATTATTATTAAATTATGTTTGCATTGACCACATTTCAATTTTTTTAAATGCTAATTAAGATTTCTTAAATTTAAATTAATTGCAATAATATCAAAATATTCCTGATTACATCCATATATCTATGAACATAAATCTATGATGAATGCATTCTACTAGTGACACCAATGTTTATATGTTCACCCTCCCTAGACGTTGGTGAAGTCTTATTGCGACCCCCCTATCCATTTATCTTTTTGTCTAGGTTCTTCTATAGTTTTTGGATACTATGTCTAGTGGCCAAATGCATCATTTTTCTATGTAAAGAGATTCTACAATATTTCTTTTTACACTTAGAAAAAAGTTGAATTTTAACCAAATGTATAATCTAAATTTAGATAAATTAAAAAAATATATATAATCTATATTTCAATAAATAGAGATTCCAAAATGTTTCCATTGACACCACCTAGGAAAAGCATAATTTGACACAATGTTTCCATTAACACTACATAGAAAAAGCACAATTTGACAAAAAATAGTATAAATTTGTTTCTATTTGTCTTTATGTTGTTTCATTTTTTAATCTTTTATAGAATTTAAATTGAATTAGTTTATGTTTATTTCTCTTTAAGCTTTTCATGCCTTTAAGGATTGAATTGGGACTCCATAGGGCAATCACAATCTTCTTTTAAAACAACCATCGCAGCATGCTTTTCACAATTTATTTTAAAAGGACCATTTGCAGCAAGAGAGTCAAGCATTTCCACATTTTTGTTTCTGCCATCTCTGCTTCTGGAATTCTCCATTCGCATTTCCGTTTCTGGCAATTATTGGCATTTACACTTCTGCAATTTTTAGCATTCCTGCAACGTCTCCTCTTTCCATGGCCATGGAAATTTTGATTGTTCGTCTTTTCATTTCGTTTATATCGATGTTTAGGATTTTCTTTCATTTATATTGATGTTTAGGGTTTTATTTTCTCACTCACCCATCATATAAATAGGTTTTTTAAGTAAACTTGTTTTTGAGTAAATGAAAAGATGTAGGGTGAATAGTGTGATGAACCAAGGGAACAAGAAACAATTGTAAAATTTCAACATTGAGCTTAATGGTTAGGATACCAAATTGTTGACATCAAGAGCTTTCTTGGTGTCAATCAATATTCAGGTCATGACAACATGGTTCTATTTGGTAGCATCACGTCTCTTTAGTTCATTTTACAGAGTTGTGAGCAGGTCCTCCCAGGTTTTCAATAGCATTTGGAGCTCCTAGTCGATCAAGGAAATGTCTATACAGGCTAACACAGGTTGGATAAAGGACACACATTCTTCCTATTGTCAAATACATGACGGCATCAGAGGTGTCTTGATAGACACCTGCACATTCTTCTTCATAATATGCCTTAATTTCCCATTTCCTTGCATTGCGGTTCGATTTTGGACAAAAGTATTCTATAATGAAATGTGTCAACTCTGCCAGTAGTGTGTCGCGAGTATTGAGAGTTTGAGTTCCTCTTAGGTTGGAAATTTTCACTTTTGTTGTGTAGTTTATTGAGAATACTAAATGAAATCATCACTCCCTTGTTTTAGGAAAGAGAAGTCAATGATGTTGAAGGTTGCATCATCCTTACATTTTGAGGTTGAAGATTGTATCATCCTTGCAACTCAGAATGTTCGAGATCAAATGGTTCCCAAGGAACAATGGGAAACAAGGTCATTAGATAAAGATAAGAATATAAATCATTTGAATATTTTTAATCAAACACCAATGGATGAAATAAATACATTAAAAGGCGCTTCATCCTTTAAAGTATGCGACGAAACTGCAAGTGAAGAATCCTTAAGCAATCAGATTGAATTAAGTAAGTTCTTAGTAGTTGACACTACATATAAGAAGATCATAAAAAATGTAACTGAATATCCAACCATGTTTTAAAATCCATCTATAAACACTAAATAGTCTATATCTCATATATTAATCAGTTCCATACCCAAGCATGCAAAAATACCAAGGTTAAACATGTCGACACAAGTTCATCATGAAGATATCGGATTGTAAACTCAGAAAAATACTTCATATAGTCATTATGGTTTTATCTACAGAATTATATGCATGAACAAATTTGAATGGAAATGTGACCAACTATTTCAAGAATTATTAAACCCTGGTACCATTATTTGTGGCAAGAGTTCCCTGATCAACATCAATCATACCTATGTCATTAAAGAAAACTTCGCAGTATCAATAGGCAAGGTATTTTGCTCAAAACTTGACAGTGTTAAGGAATTACATTCCATATTTTATGGAAAATGTAGATCGCATACCAATATCCAAAGAATAAAGAGTCAACATTTTGAAGACGATATGAGGTAATTGAACTCAAGGTTTAATGATTATATCAATAGTCAAAGAATAATTCTAGATTTGAAGGAATTTGATTCTAGCAATTCTAGATCTCTTGAAACTAATTCAAGATTCAGCTTGTGATACTTCTATTTTTTTAGTTTCTATAAAGTTTAGCATTTTTATTGTAATGAGGGTTTAGTTAGAGGCATGAGAGAGAATTGAGGGGCAGAAAGACTTGTATGCATCAATGTAAACTTGTGGGCATATGTCTCTGTAATTTCCTTTAATTAAATATTTCTTAGAGCTTGATATGATTGTAAGTCTCTTTGTTCTTCATTGTCTATATTCTTACTTGAATGAATGTAAATTGTCTCTGTAATTTCCTTTATTTAAATATTTCTTAGAGCTTGATATTAGATTGTAAGTCTCTTCGTTCTCCATTGTCTATCTTCTTCATGTTGGTTTCTTTTCTTTAATCTTTCATTATTCCCATTACTTATATCTAATATTAATCTTGATCGCCTTTGATTTATATAATGTCTATAAAGGGAATCCATGCCAAATGATCTTTCCCCATTTCCTTTCTTGTTCAGCCTACTTGATCCACTACCTCAATTAAACAATCAAATCATCTTTTAAGATGTGTTGATCAAGCTCTTGTAGCAGTCCTTAAGGAGAATCCAGCTCAAATATCTTCCAACATCGTTTCTGGGGAGAGAAGGAATGAAGACATACTTCCCTGGGATATACAACAAAGAATAGATCCATTCTTTCATGGTGAACAAGGAGTGGTTACATAGTTTGGACTGCAATTTTTCATTGGGTGACTTTGCAAAGTTATGTCCTCTTATTTGAATTCTTATAACATTTTTTTATGGATAATATTCTAGAGGAACTTGTAAAAGTATATGAAAGTTTGTTGGTTCAAAAAGGATTCCAAATTTCTTCTTGGCATAGGAGCACTTTTAAAGATTTTTATGATCATCAACATGAATAAATTCTCCATTAGGGCAAAATTGTGGATATATTTTTCATTGATCCAAATGTTTCTAGCAGTTTTGGTTATGATGCAATTGATGTTCCAAACACTATTAAATATCAACCTATCCATGATAATTATCTTGACAATGACAAGGAACAATTAATTATCCAAGTCACAGAAGGAGCATTTGAGCATGTTTTCTTTCTCACAAAAATATGACCAACAGATTGTACGTATCATTGAGCCCTTAGTTTCCAGTCTTGAACAAGAAGTTGAAATGGGAAAACCATGGAGTAGTGGGAGATGAAAATACACAAAATAGATTATTTCTTTTTAACAAAAAAAATAGATAGTTGTCCATGATTTATATGAACTTCCATTTATAATGATTTTTTATTGTTTAGAATTTTATTTTTTCTGATTAATGGCATGGAGGAAATTTAGTGTATGAGACACTTGTTGGCATGGTTACAATGACAATTTGATATTACTTGATTAAATACTTGAGACGGTTAGATTAGGTGTTGTATATAAACATGTTTTCCATGCAAGCATTTAGCTCCAATTCAAGTTTGTTGCAGTATCTTTTTCAGTGTCAGTATTTCCAGTTTTCAATAAGGAGAAAAAGTGATCTCCATGCATGAAGAGGGGTACACATTGCAAGAATGAAATGCAAACAAAACATAGTGGAGAATGGTACTACTATTTTCAGTTTTCAGTTGTAGGAAAGCTTGGTTTGTATTATGTGTTTGGTTTCATCTTGAAGAGTGTTTTTCTTCATATGAGCAAAATGAGTTTCACGGAGAGAGGCTGCACAGATGGACAAGAAAGGAACTTGGTTCGCAGGTTCTTGTAGCCTCGCAGGGATGAATCCATCCCTGGTCATAGCTAAATGTTGGTTCCAGAATCTTCCTCATCAAAATTTTATGCGTCATTCAACAAAATCGATGGATTTTCAAAAAGGCGTTCACCATGGGAAATTGTAGTATCAAAAAATTGAATGCTTGTAATGGACTTCCTACTTGAATCTTGAAATACTACATTCTAATGTTGCACTGGATTCAATTTTTGTCGAGGATTTGGTCATCTTCCCATCAAATGCAAAGTAATTTCGTTAATTTTGTTGACCTTTCGTCAGGTTTGTGAAAATTCAGCTAAATTTTTCCAAGCCTCAAATCTTTGCTCAAAGTTTTTGAAATCCTGTCAATACCAAATCTTAGCGTGGTAAGTCTCATTATGTCTTTATTTTTCAAAATTCAAAGTCTCACTTATATTTCCCCTCTCCATTTGAAGTTTCAAAAGATGTCTTTTTAAGTTTTACCTAATCTCACAAATTAAAGAGTAGATTATTTTATTTTAAATATGAAATATTTTGAAAGATTATTATTATGATTTTATATTTAATATAAAAACAAGTGAGTGGTCATATTTTACCCAACCCAAACTCCAAAGTCTAAATTGAAGGTCTAATTCATATGTCACAATATTCATACAAAATAAAAGGGTTTTTATTACTACTTTTTTAATTTTCATTTGCCATCATTTATTTTATTATTTTCTCTTTGAAATATTTGGTAAAAATTAAATTAGGTCAGGTTTCATTTATGAGTCAAACAAAGGTATGTCAAACCAAAAATTTATGGTTTGGACATCATCCTTCACTGTTTGGTTATTTCTCCATAAGTGAAATAAAAAATGCCACTCTATATGTCCTAAGCTTTATTTTAAATCAATAATATTCTTCTTTAGTTTTGTTATTTTTGTAAAACTTCATTTGGGCATTGATCTCCAAACCCATACCTCAAAGCAAGAATCTGAGCTCAAGAGTCCTACCTCCATTTTTCAAAGCACTCACACTAAATGCCAAGGGGGAAGTCCAATGAATGTGGTAAGCTCAACATGTTGGTTCACTGCACATAAACCTATGTTTAAAATTCCATGCATGTGGGATAATTCCCATGATTTAAACAAAATGCATCATGCATCCAAAGACCAAGGGTGAAAAGTATGTTGGGTAAAAGTATTCTTGACGGAACTAAAGGATATCCCATGGGCCATTGAACTTAGTGCAAATATAAAAATTATCCCAAGTCTTATATAAGCACTAAACCAACAAAGTTTTATAGATTAATTCTAGTGAAAGGAGATGCAAAAATCATTTGAGATGGATAAACTCTCACAATGCCGAAGGAAGATCCTACTAAATTCTAATGTGCTACTTGTCGTATGTCATATAGAGCACCGACCGACTATGAAGGTGAAAACTAAGATGTAATTCAAGTGTCAAAGGAAGATACTTAGACTTGTCAACCCAAAGCATCCAAGTGTAGATGTTAAAAGCATCCTTATACCTTATCGAGTGTCATGAATAAATCTTAAAAAGGAACTAATTTTGAGATGAAGTGATGAGTAGAAGCTACATTTGTTTATTATTAAGATCGCTTGGATACTAAATTGGAGAATTTAGAATGAAGGAATGGTCATATTGGAATGAGCTTAGAGAAGAAGTGAGTTAGAAATCCAACAAATTGATTATGAAGGAAAACGTTTAAGAACTTACTAGACTTGAATATTGGTGATCATTTGAAGGCCACCTTATGCACTAGTGTAAAAGTTCAAAAAACATCTCTAGAAGCCTTTTCTTGACCATCATGCTAGTGTTTACAGAGGGGATGTTGACATATTGATCACCGGAACAGGAACTGTAGTAACAATTATGGGTGTTAGTTGATATTTGAAAGATAAAATCCAGACAAGAAAATTATTGGTGTGGAGCTAACAAATAATAACATAGTTTCGAACGGAAGGCTAGACCCTCTCAACAATGCACACAATAGTCCAAATTGATCACATTTTAAATTGGAGAGCCATTTTATCATCTGGTTTGGAGCAAACAATCATTACAATGCATAATCCAATTTAAGTACTTCCATATTAATTGTATATATCCTCTCATCTATTAGATACTATGTGTGCTGCAAATTGATTCCCAGACGCGAAGTGGCAGTGGAAGTCATCAAAACTAGTAGAACCAAGATTGCATCTGTATTGTAGCAAATAATGGGAATGGAAACATATTTCAAATCTATGTTATTGACAAGGTAGTGTTATTGGAGATTGCGTATCAAGCTTACATAAATAGAGTGGGATCCATTCTGGAAAATAATAAGAAATCAGCGTGGCCCCCTTTCCCTCTAATTGTTGGCAGCTATGTGATAGATTTTTCTAGAGAGATGGAGAAGGAAGTTCCATGTCTCAAAACTATTCATTTTGGAAACAAATTATTTAAGAGACAAGATCCTAAATTAGTAATATATATACATTTCCAAGTATTAAAATTTATTTTCTTATACTCATGAAAGCAATGCAGAACAAGAGGTATATTGAAAGCCCAAGAAAACTGTAGAAGTGTCATGTAAGTTGAGCAAAGGAGAATATAGTACAACCACATCCTTCAAGTTAAAATGGAAAAAAAGAACCTATGAGGAAGGTACAAGTGTATGATTCATTGAAAAGTGCTAAAGAACAAAGAAAAAAAGTGCAAGAAGAAAAGGAAAAGTCAAATAAGGTGCAAGAAGAAGCAACCAAAAATATTGAAGAAGAGATCGAAAAGAAAAATAAGTGAAGAAGAAAAAATTAATATTAAGGGTTTAGTAAATGTCCTTAAAATCCCAATGCAAACATCAACCAAGGTTGTTTCATCAGCTCGTGTACCTCCTTTTCCTATTCAAGTCATCAATGGGAACTTGCCACTAAGGGGATTTGTTTTGTAAAAATCACCCCAAGCAATGAGAAAGCAATTGAATTAATGTATTGATTTGTGTTCAACAACAATATAAAGAAAATAGTGAAGGGAATATGAAAGAATCTTAATATCTTAAATAATCTCAGTCAAACTCGGGTGAACGTGACCACTAAGGTGAGCTTAATATCTCTTGTTCCGAAAGATGAAATGATGAATTGTTTAAATTATGAATTAAAATTTAGTTGATTTATATGTAATTATTTTGTTATTAGTTTACATTTTGTGGGCTTGTCATAATTTTAGATCTTTAATTGTCATTGAAAAATATTTGAATGAATGGGTACTTGAATTGATTTCAAGCTGCTAAGAGTATGTATTTTCAAAATTAATTTACGACTTTTTGAAACTACCTTTAGTTAAGTAAAAATAAACAAAATACTAGTTTGAAACATACAATTCTATATCATGTTTACAAATGAACATAACATTGGTTAATCAAAGAATTGGAAACATATTGTCCAATGATATGCCATGCATTTACGAATGAATAGAATATTGGTTGAATCAAAGTTGATTTTAAATATATAATTCCATACCAAGAAGAAAGCTTGTTTCATATACCAAAATTTCATACCAATTATCATTTCTTAAGTAATGGATATGTTCCCATAGTACAAGAATTGTGAAAAATCATTGTAAATAAATGATGGCCATCCATCAATTTCATAGGTAATAATATCAATGGAAATTGGTTAAGAAGTGGATAAGTTTAATTGAATAGGACTTATATATATCCATGTTATAAACAAACAAATTCAAACAACAACTTCCTAATATGACACTAGTATAGTTTGACCAAATCAAAACAACCTCCTATTTTTTATGGACATAGTTTGACCCAATCAAAAATATATGGTATTACAACATACATGTTTTTTCTCTCATAACATCAGTTGAATCATTTCTAAAAGGTAACACTTAAAGTGTGGTTCAATATTTTCATGTAAACTTCATAACTGCAATTGCTAAAACAACCTCTTCATTTTATGATTTTACATCGCCTCCATCCACCTCCTCTCTCCTCCTCCTAAACCCCCACCTCCCTCCTGGTCCTACACCCCCACCTCTCTCCTCGACTCCCTCCCTTCTCCTCCTCCTCCTACACCTCCTCCCTCCATCCTCCTCCTCCTCCTCCTCCTAAGCCCCTAGTTTGGAGCAAACAATCATTACAATGCATAATCCAATTTAAGTACCTCCATATTAATTGTATATATCCTCTCATTTGTTAGATACTATGTGTACTGCAAATTGATTCCTGGATGTCAAGTGGCAGTGGAAGTTGTCAAAACTAGTAGAACCAAGATTGCATCTGTATTGTAGTAAATAATGGGAATGGAAACATCTTTCCACTCTATGTTATTGACAAGGTATTGTTATTGGAGATTGCATATCAAGCTTACGTAAATAGAGTGGGATCCATTCTGGAAAATAATGAGAAATCAATGTGGCCCCCTTTGCCTCTAATTGTTTGCAGCTATGTGATAGATTTTTCTAGAGAGATGGAGAACGAAGTTCCATCTCTCAAAAATATTCATTTTGGAAACAAATTATTTAAGAGATAAGATCCGAAAGTAGTAGTATATATAGATTTCCAAGTATTAAAATTAATTTTCTTATACTCATGAAAGCAATGCAGAACAAGAGGTATATTGAAAGCCCAAGAAAATTGTAGAAGTGTCATGTAAGTTGAGCACAGGAGAATATAATACAACAACATCCTTCAAATTAAAATGGAAAAAAGGAACCTATGATGAAGGTACAAGTGTATGATTCATTGAAAAGTGCTAAAGAACAAAGAAAAAAAGTGCAAGAAGAAAAGGAAAAGTCAAATAAGGTGCAAGAAGAAGAAACCAAAAATATTGAAGAAGAGATCGAAAAGAAAAATAAGTGAAGAAGAACAAATTAATGTTAATGGTTTAGTAAATGTTCTTAATATCCCAATGCAAACATCAACCAATGTTGTTTCATTAGCTCGTGTACCTCCTTTTCCTATTCAAGTCATCAATGGGAACTTGCCACTAAGAGGATTTGTCTTGTAAAAATCGCCCCAAGCAATGAGAAAGCAATTGAATTAATGTATTGATTTGTGATCAACAACAATATAAAGAAAATAGTGAAGAGAATACGCAAGAAGCTTAATATCTTAAAGAATCTCAGTCAAACTTGGGTGAAGGTGAGCTTAATATCTTTTGTTCCAAAAGATGAAATGATGAATTGTTTAAATTATGAATTAAACTTTAGTTGATTTATATGTAATTATTTTGTTATTAGTTTACATTTTGTGGGCTTGTCATAATTTTAGATCTTTAATTGTCATTGAAAAATATTTGAATGAATGGGTACTTGAATTGATTTCAAGCTGCTAAGAGTATGTATTTTCAAAATTAATTTACGACTTTTTGAAACTACCTTTAGTTAAGTAAAAATAAACAAAATACTAGTTTGAAACATACAATTCTATATCATGTTTACAAATGAACATAACATTGGTTAATCAAAGAATTGGAAACATATTGTCCTATGATATGCCATGTATTTACGAATGAAAATAATATTAGTTGAATCAAAGTTGATTTTAAATATATAATTCCATACCAAGAAGAAAGCGTATTTAATATACCAAAATTTCATACCAATTGTCATTGGTTAAGTAATCGATATGCTCCCATAGTACAAGCATTGTGAAAAATCATTGTAAATAAATGATGGCCATCGATCAATCTCATAGGTAATAATATCAATGGAAATTGGTTAAGCAGTGGATAATTTTAATTGACTAGGACTTATATATATCCATGTTATAAACAAACAAATTCAAACAACAACTTCCTAACATGACACTAGTATAGTTTGACCAAATCAAAACAACCTCCTATTTTTTATGGACATAGTTTGACCCAATCAAACATATATGGTATTACAGCATACAAGTTTTGTCTCTCGTAACATCATTTGAATCCCTCCCTTCTCCTCCCTCTACCTCCCCCTTCTCTCTCCTATACACCTCCTCCCTCCATTCTCCTTCTCCTCACCCTCCCTCTCCTCCTCCTACTCTCTCCCTCCTCCACCTTCTCCTTCCTCCCTCCTCCTCTTGCTTCCTCCCTCTCTCCCTCCTCCAAACAGTCTTTTTTCCCTCTCTCCTCTACCCTCCCAATACCTCCTCCTCCTCTTCCCTACCCCCCTCATCCTCCTTCTCCTCCCTCTGCCTCTTCCTTCTCTCTCCCATACACCTCCTCCCTCCATCCTCCTTCTCCTCGCCCTCCCTCTCCTCCTCCTCCAAGACCCCCTCCTTTCCTCCTCCTCCTCCCCCTCCTTCTTCTCTCCTCTAGTCTGCCTCATCCTCCTCCTCCTACTCTCTCCTTCCTCCATCTCTCTTCCACCCTCATTTCGCCTCCTCCTCCTCCTTCCTCCCTCTCTCCCTCCTCCAGCGAGTCCTTCTACCCTCTCTTCTCCACCCTCCCAATACCTCCTCCTCCTCTTCCCTACCCAACTCCTCCTCCTTCTCTCTCTCTCCTCCACCTCTCTCCTTCCTCTTCATCCGCCCCTCCCCCTTCCACTCCTCCTCCTCCTCTTCCTCCACCCCTCTCCCTTCCTCCTTTTCCCTCTCCCTCCTCCACCTCTCTCCTTCCTCTTCCTCCACTCCTCCTCCTACTCCTCCACCCCTCTCCCTTCCTCCTCCTCCTCCCTCTCTCCTCCCCTCTCCCTGCTC
>LPNX010786408.1:17220-27870 GCA_001517045.1 Pseudotsuga menziesii
GGTTGGAGAGAGAGAGAGAGAGAGAGAGATAAGATGGGTTAGTTGTAGGGATGGGAGTAAGGGGGTGAATGTGTGTGTGAGAGAAGGTGGTGTTAGGGAGTAGTGGGGTCAAGAGAGAGGTGTGGGGGTTATGGGTAGGTGAAGAGAGAGAGAGAAAGAGAGAGGAAGAAGGGGATAATTATAGGGGTGGGAGTAAGGGGTTGAGTGTGTGTGTGAGAGAGAAGGGTGCGTTATGGAGTAGGGGGGTCGAGAGATAGGTGTGGGTGTTATGGGTAGGTGGAGATTTAGGGGTTGAGAGAGGGAAGAGGTTAGTGATAGGAAAAAGAGAGAGAGGGGAGTGTTAGAGAGAGAGGGGTGATTAGGGGTAGAGAGAGTGAGGGAGAGATGGTGGGTGTTATGGGTAGGTGGAGGAGTAGTGGAGAGAGAGAGAGAATGAGAGATAGTGTTAGTAAGAGTTAGGGGGTGGAGGGGAGAGAGAGAGAGAGAGAGAGGGTTTAATTTTAGGGGTGGGATTAAGGGGGTGTGTGTGTGTGTGTGAGTGAGAGAAGGGGGTGTTAGGAAGCAGGGGGGTCTAGAGATAGGTGTGGGGGTGATGGGTATGTGGAGGAGGAGGGGGTTAAGAGAGTGAGAGAAAGATAGAACAAAGGGAGGGGGTGATTAGGGGTAGGGGGGTTGGGGAAGAGAAAGAGATAGCAATTACGAGGGTTTCGGGAGGAGTGGAGTAGTTATAAATAAGGTAGGTATAGTTCAGTAATGGGGGTATAGTTAAGAAGTATAGGGTTTTGGACCTAAGTATCATAATAGTTATAGTGACTAGGAGTGGGGTTATAAAATTTAGGTATTAAATGCATTAAGGTTTAATATTAAGGGCCATAAGGATTACCAAGGTTTAAATTTTGAAGGGTTTACAACTTATAGAAGTTAAAATTGGTAGGATAAATAATTTTTATGTTTTAATAGTTGTTCCAAGCTATATCGGTTGGATGGTGTAATGGCTAAAGTAGCTAAGGTTTAGAGGGGTTAGGTGTGGTAGGGGTTAAAGTAGATAAGGTCTAGAAGTATACATGTTATAAGAAGTTATATGGGTATGTTATAGTTACTAAGGAAGAGATACTAGCTCCTAGGTTGCATGAATAGAGTGTTAACAAAGGGGGGTCCCTCGTTAGACCACTTTAAAAACCTTGTGTAGACATGGTCGACCACCCAACTTGGGGCGTACTGGGAGGGCTTCTCTGGGAGTTACCTCCCTCCACCTATTACTAGCGCAACGGCGTCCCAGTTTCCAGTTACAACAAAAGGCACATGTGTCAAGATACCGAGTTAGGAAATTGTTTCCAGGCAATTTCCCATAATTGTCCTTTGAAAACACTCTACACAAGACTTTCAATGGAAATCCTATGGCCAACATACTCGAAATATATCCAATTTAATATCTATAAAAAACAAATATTTTCTACCTTCTTATTCTCATTTAAATATTCCAATTAAATTTATATATCAGAGAAAAATATATTAACCATGAAAAAAACAATTAACAATGTACTATCATTAACAGTAAACAAAATAACAATTATAATCTAACAATTATAATCCAAAAAGGCCGCTAAACTATTTCAACATCCACAATAAAATTATATATATATATATATATATATATAATTTAAATTGTACTAATTTTAATCAAATTTAGTCACTATTATTTTACAAACTCAATTACTAACATTAATTTTAAACAAATTTATTTACAAACAAATCTAATAAATAACCTATTAAAAATGTTATAATGTTTCAAAACATATATATTAATACAAAAACTAGGGTAATCACAACCAACCAATAATAACACAATTAATAACACTAAGAATCCAATGACCTATATACAATAACAGGAAAAATGATACTAATGGTAACACTAAGAATTGAAAGACCGATATACAATAATGCAATGCAATATATCCAATAACTTAATAACATGAATAATGCAATGCAATATATCCAATAACTTAATAACATGAATAATAATAGCACAGAGATATTAAAAATCTAATATTAATAATTCAATATTAATTCCAATGAATGATTATGCTCTATCAAAAGCAACCATAACACAGTCCACTCCTAAATTATAAATCGGTTTTCTCTAAGAATTGTCTAACCATAATCATAGAATCGGTTTTCTTTAACAATTGTCAACCCATAATCATAAAAACTAACTGTGATTAGTTATTCTGATTATAATGAACCACCGATTTGATATATATAAATTTTACACAAACTTGAACACAATTTGCAATTGTTTATTGACCTTTAATAAATGCAAGATGGACGCCGAGTCTAAGAGAAACCATACCTGATGATCTCCGCCTATATCGAACTGTTCTCGTATCAAAGGCTATTCCAAGTGCCAACATGAACATAACATGCTATTCCAACTGCCAAAACAACATATCCAACTGTTTATCATTCTTCATTATTTATTATGGCACAACATATCTAACTTTTATCATCTGGTTTAATAAGATTCAATCAGTTATTGAGACAAGAAGTTCTGTTAAAAAATTAATAATAAATAACAGACATAAAAGGTTGTAATCGACAAAACACAATACAAATTAATAACCCAAAAACATAACATAACAACATATCTAATTGTTTATCTCAGAATTTGTATTTTATCATTATATACATCAAAATAATAAAACCGAGACCAAGCAAATTTGCATATTCATCCAGTACCTTTAATAAAAAGGCCATGTCTCTGCATACATTCCATTGACAGGATCATCATTAAGTTAATTGAAAGCTCACTGTCTCTGCAAACATCTGCACACATCCGACATTGGGTTATGAAATATGGAAAGGGTTTATATGCTGTTACGAGCTGGATCTATCAACGTGGAAAGAATAAACCCATAATAGAAAAACGAAAAACTTACTTCTCAAACTCATTTTTTCAAGATGCATGCAAACCAGGCAAACAATTTCAAGGAGACCAAAATAAACAGAACCCAACACACAGTAGACAAAATAAACAACCGTACTTATCACGCTACCATCAGACATGTATTCCCAAAGCCCAAGCAGAGAGATAAAATTTCTAGACCACGACATAGTCACATGAAGATTCAAATATAATTAGTATCATGCTCTCTGGTTAACACACAACATAAATCCAATTGTTTAGAATTCTTATGAAATGAAAAAACAGTTTTTATTTTTTGGACCAAAAAGAAAACAGAATTCCAATTCAACAGAATTTCATACCAAGTGAAATAGCGTTCTGAATCTCAGCACACTTTGGGACGGCGTTCCGGGCATCGCCACCGTCTTCATCAACCTTGTCAAGCAACAATTCGTGAACCCAATTCAATTAACAACAGCAACGGGAATCAGAATTCCTGTTAGAGTACTCTCGCTAGGAGATCACCACCCATGGCTAAAATTTAACCTTCTTGAAGCTCTTCGGATTCGAACCGAGGCCACCCCGATGATCAAGGAAGAAAACAGTAAGATATGGAGTCTCTTGAAGGGATATTCTGAGCTATGCCAAGCTATGCAGTCGGAATATCTTGTTACCTTCACCCGTCTCCTCCTCCCACTCCTCCAACGTTCTCTGCTTCTCCTGCTCCTCGGTATCCCGGTTTTGCTCCTCATCCTGTGTTGATTCCTGTCTCCTCTTGCTTCTCCGGTGCCTCCCATCTCCGCTCCTCTTCCTTCTCCAGTTCCTCCCGTCTCCAGTGCCTCCCGTATCGGCTCGTCCACCTATATAGTTGAAGAAGGGATCGAAGTCGAAACCATCGTAACAGGCCTCAGAGACATTTGTCTCCATTTTCTGGGACATCTAGCGCTTCCATGATGCTCGGTAGGAAGTCAGTTTGGGTTTCTGCACTTGGGCTCCCGTCTTTTCAGGGTTGTCAGACACGGCCTGCAATCGTAGGGATTCTTGTCCCGATTATTCAGATTATTTTCATTGGGTCAAACGCAGAGAGGGCCGAGCGGGCATTGTAGAGTTGATGGCCTGAGCATTGCAGGGAAATTCATAGCTGTAGGCGATCAAGAAGAAGATTAGCAGAAATTAATTGCCAATTATGGCGATCAAGAAGAAGATTAGCATAAAAAGAAGCAATGGATCAAATTGAGGTATAATCACAGGTGGGCAGAGGGATGTGTCTACAACAGATTTGAAAGCCACTGCAAGAAATTTTAAGAACAGATCTGAAAGCCAAGCCGATAATAATAACGTGGGTTTTCAAGAAATATGAAGTAACCCAACGGTTACTTTCTGCGTGGTTGCGACTGCGCCGCTTTTGTTTCAAAAAAGCTAAGATTCCTAAGAAGAAATGAAAAAAGCTAAGAATCCGGCTTCACAAAATTGGAAAATGTACTGAAAAAGTTAAGATTCCTCGGAAAATATAATAAATAGGGATAACCAAACCGACTGGCTCTCTGCTGGGTGGAATTAGCAGAGTCAATCTCCAACTCAAAGCCTCCTTTTCTTGGCGAATTTGGCAATATTGCAAAGTACAAATGCCCATGCGAATTTGAGGATTTTTGCCAGACAAATTATGACCTCAGGAATTCCGCTTTCTAATTTTAACTGACAGCTTTTCTTGCTTTATTAAATTAAATTTAATAGGTAAGTCGCAGCTTTTCTTGCTTTCTAAATTTAATAAGTACCAAGTCAGAAAACAACTCACATCTTTTCTTGTTTGTTGGGATTTTATAATAGTTTAGGGAACTTTATCTGCTCATTTAGCGCTGTTTCCCGTAACCCCCTCTAACGAAAGGAAGAAAAAAGACTCCCATTCCATGAAATTTCACCTCGTGATTACAATATTCCAGCTAATAGTCAAAGATAGCCGATCACTCCTCGTAATTACAATATTCCAGCTGCTCACATGAAATCTTCAGCTAAATTGAGGAACGAGCTGGGATATCACAAGTGTTGGAAGTATATACACACTGTTAATATAATAACAATGTGTGTAAGTATATCCACTGTGTTAATATAATTAAGTATATCCACTGTGCTTTTTAGCTATATAGATATCTTACCTAGTTATCCAAATTAGAAATCAGCACTAAATTTTTTTTTAATTTTAGTGAGTTATTGGTAGATTTCAGTATATCCACTGTATTGATATAATATCTGAGAATGGTGGGGATCATGAATTTGGTGTGTTGGTCCACCGTCCGTGTCATGTGTGTCATGTTCTCAGCCAATCGTTTGTGTTGGATCCGTGTCACGTAAATATTCTCAACCCTGAGCCCCCTCATCTACGTGCAAATGATTTAAGAAAAGGATGAACAACTTTTGTTTTATATTCTTAAAATACTAAGAAAGTGATAGTTAAATTTTATGCTTTTCAGTTTTGATAGTTAAATTTTATGCTTTTCAGTTTTGTTATGGTGTGTTTGTTTTTTTTCTATTTTATTTATTTATTGCGTGTGAGTTTGAGTTTTTTTAGTTTGTAATATGAATTTTTTAATTTGTTAAAATTATGATAATTTAGTGAGAAGTAAATTAAGTAGCTCTTTAATTTCTTTTTTAAATTTCTATGAGTCGCGATTGGGTTTATTAAAATTAATATTTATAAATAAAAATATTCATACTCTTTTTCAAATTTGGTATCTAGATGGGATTTTTGAATGAAAAAATAATAAGAAGAATAGCAAAAGGATTTTCAAATGTTAATAGTATAGATTTAATATTATATTAAACTATGTAATTTGTTATCTATAAAATATTAAATAATATTTTGTTTACAACTTATTGTTAGTGTTTGTAGATAATGAGTAGATATTAAAACTTAAATTTAGTGTTGGAGTTTACTTTTGAATATCAAATCTCAATAATACAACATGCCATCTTCAAGTAATGTGTTATCCATGATTTAAAGAAATTTTAAGATTATATTGTGTATGTATAATTTGATTATTTAAATTTGTTTATTAGGATTATTAAAAATTCAATTGTTTTAGTGAACATAAAAAGTAATGTTTATTGATAGGATGTATATAATTATGGATATTGAAAATTGAAAATTTTAATATTATGTTCTATATATATAACCTGATTATATATATGTATTTGTTAGAATTATTAAAATTTTGAATTTTGAATTTAGTGTTAAATAAATGTAATTTGCATTACATTTAAGTTCTGGTTTATGTTTGCTTATTTTATGGTATAGTTAAGTTTAATTTTATTTGTCATGATTTTTTGTTATAGACCTTCTTCTCATTCCAAGTCTATGCTGAGTGTAGCTTTTCTTTACTATTTAAAAAATATATATTGTAAATGCTTACATGTATTAGATTAATGTTAATGATTTATTTAATAATGTTTCTCTTGATTTTTTCTAATGACTTAAGCCATCCTTAAGATAATAGGTATACTATAAGAAAAAAATAGGAATTGATCTTTAAGAAAATATAATAATCCAAATAGTAACACTAAAATACACAAATAAAACTTATAATCTAACACAAACTTAAATTATTTTAACATCCACATCAACAGTTTACAATATTCCATCATATCATAAAATATGTATAAAATCAATTCCAATCAAAATCAATTTATAGTATTTTGTAAACTCAATTAATCACATCAATTTTGGTTCCTTTAAGCCTTAAGCTACACTACAAAACAAAACTAACCCTATAAATAGCATTCAAAACTATGAACTTGGATGTCTAATAAAAACATAGAGGCCCTCAATCCCTTAGGCATGATGGCCTTCACAATGGAGGTTCGTCCCACCTTTCAGCTTCTCAACGGAGATGGTCGTTGCTTCTCAATGGAGGTTCCAGTCAAAAGTGAGGTGTCCCACCTGCATTTCTAGCTTTATTAGCCTACCATATAAGTAATGGGATTCCATTATTTGATTGGAAATTCGTCGGGCCTCCTTATGTAGAGAGTCAGCAAAATCCTCTCGGATTTGCAAAGTATCTTCATCAATCATCTTGAAATTCTTTCCAGCCTTCGTGTTCATTTGTTTATTTAGATTCTTTTGGTCCTTGACCTTCTTCATGAGGCACAATAACTCCCTTTCCAAGTTACGCAGATGCAGGGTGTTGTCGTGGCCAAAACTGTTGCTGGAGTCCATAAGGTCGACACACTGAGCCAATCACACTGGAGACAGGTGCTCCAAAATCAAGAGATTCACTGTAAATGCTTCCTAATTCCATCGGTCCTGAATGACAAAGACGCCAACTTTGAGATGGAAGAGAAACAAAGGATAGCATATCAAACACACCAAAAACAAACTCATTGGAGCCGACTGATTCTCTAAGATTACATCCAAGAGTCTAAATTTTGAACATTCAATGTCGCCCTCAAATAACATATAAAGAAAAAAGATGGAACCAATGTTGGTTCCAGCATAGCTATATCCTCGTGCTAAATGTAAAAACACTAAAGAGGAATGTGCATGACTGAACTTTTTTTTTTATGTTTTTAATCATGGGAACAACAACACCAATAACTTGTGACTTAGTAAGGGCTGAGACGTCCAATTGGGGTTTCCACCCTTCAAACCTTGCCATAGCAGGCCAAATGAGCAACCCTACCCCCCGTCGGTTTTGAACCTGTGACCTCTAGAGAGGTAACACATGTTCTTAACCATTAGGTCCACTCAGGTGCTCAGTAATTTTCATGATGGAACTTACCACTGCCCTGCTCCATGAAGTAATAGCCTAGGCCAGCCTTATTCACCCAACAGACTTGTCTTTAAAATGACCCTATCAGGTGCTATACCCATCTGCACTCATCCATGACATGGGCCGTAATTTACGTCCGTTCATAGCAGAAAGCCTCCCACAACATAATAATATTATAGTATGGTCATTTGCAAACAATTAATATACAACAAATTTAACACAACTTGTATCACCGCTGCTTATTTTTTTGAAGGTAATTAAATTAACCATTAATACAATTAATTAGCCATAATAATAATAATAGCCTACCCGACTGGGAATCGGTTAACCACTCGTACAAAGACTTGTAACACATGGGATGCGTCATAGCCACCGCTATTCCCATTCTCAAGGTGGGAGAAGAGAAGCAAAGCAGAAAAGCAAACCAACCACACCCTATAATAAAATAAATCGGTTTTGGCAGTCAGTTTAGTTATAATTACAGGACTGAAATATATAACTCCAACTCCAAGAACATAAATTTATGTATCTAGTGGAGTTCATGAAATTTAAAAGAGATAAAAGATGATTATTAATTAATACTAATTATCCGTGGAAAGTGATGATTAGCTTATATTAAAGAGTGTATGTCATTACATCATCTCAGTCGACTCCTATGACAGAACAATCACTTCTATACATGGATTATTTTTATTCAATTCCCAAGGTATATTAGAACTAAACATATTGTATATTTGCATGTAGTTGGAGACTTCGAAGTGATTATTGACTGGTCTTTCTAGAAATGTTAGATACTTGTGGCTACTTTCTGTGGATGGAAGAAAAACATTAGAAGATTCGAGGGAGAATTTCTAGAGATAAATTTCAAAACATGTTTTAACAGAATTCAATGGAGAAGCAGATATGCTTTTCAAGGAAACATTAAACATGAATGAAAGCATTATACATTATGTGGATTTGAGTGGTTCAAGTTTTTTCTCTCAGTGCACTTTTGCTATTTCTATATTCTAAAATGAAAACTGATGTTTTGATGGCCTTTCTTTAGTATATAGTATTAGGAAGGCTTCTTCTGTACTTAGTAATATTTGGGAACACTATTTAATTATAAATAACTTTTTGGTTTTCACACTGCTATTGAGTGGATATTTTTTCATAACAATTATGATTTGTTTGGTTCAAATGTAAGGTAGCATTGGTATGTGATGTTTTTAGGTAAGAGGACTAGCTGGTATCTAGGATTGTATCTAGTCTTTTTATGGATGGGGAAGTGGAGGAAAATTTATGACTATTAAATGTATATGAGCTGATATGCATATTTTATACTTTGAATATAAAGTATAGTACTTTTTTCGGGGGTTTGAGAAGAAAAGTTATCACAAAGATACAAACCATATTGAAAGAAAGCCAACACTGAGGAGATGTAATCTTTCCATATGATAAATCTCCTTCAAGCCATTTTTTAAACTAAAATTAGGTTTTGGACCACAATATATATAATAATTTCATCTAATGCTTCCCATTAAGGTTATTTTTTGTAAAATAAACCTAAGTGGCCCAGATACAAACTATTCTTGGTTTCCACAAGCCTCGCATGCCAACACGAGTTTGAATCCCACAAGGTAGTTAAGATAGCACATGCTATTAATATAAGTGAGAGACAAACTAGAAAACTATATATATATATATATATACCCTCAACATGAATAGGTGTATTCTTATGGGTTCAAGCAAAACCAAAAAAATTGTTTACCTGCTCTAAGCATACAAAAAAAGGAAACTTGGTATAAGTTCAAGTCATAATGTTTCCATATCAAAGACAAAACAACATACTAACTATCATAGATCATTACAAAATCTTCCTTGACAATTTATCTGCATCCCGGTTTTGTTCTCTAGAAACATGTGTAAAAATGATCTCCTGAAACTATTTAGAAACATGTTTCAATTGAATTTCAAGATGTAGAATCCTATTGTTATGAATATGAAATTGATCTGTCTTACACTTGATAGCCATCTTAGAATTACCTAATATCTAAAATGAAATAAAACTCTTTGCTAGAGAAAACTTCAACATAAAGAAAAGTGCCTTTAATTCTCATAAGTTGTTAATGCCTTAACCAACGTTGGCTTTGAAATAAAAAATAATGTTTCTCTGAGAAATGAAGAACAAAACACAACCCACGTAGTAAGTCTTTTCCTTGACATGCACCATAAAAGAAACCCCATGAAAGAGATTTATCAACCTAAATTGGACCTAAAATCCTTGGACTTTTTGCAATGGAAATATCATTATAATGAGAAACTAATTTCATTGAGTGTGTCAATGGTCGAAGTCAAGTGAACTCACTTTTCCTTTAAACAATTAGAAATTTCTCACATTCTAAATACCCCATAAAGCAAGAAAAGGAAATAATAGAAGAGCTAATGGATTCTAATCAATGGGAATAATAGAAGAGATAATCATTAGTTATATTAAATGCTCAATGTTTAAAGTGGTTTAAGCATTTTACCTTATTATTATTAAGTTTAACTATGCTTGGAATATGTGTGTGAATTCATGATGGCACAATTGGCTTCTATGGTACTTGGAACTTTCCTGCTTATACCATGTTTAAATTGTGATCCAATGGAGAGATGGAAAGTTGTTTGAGGTGTTCAATTGATATGAAAACCTCGATATAGGAGTGTAGGAGGGATCTGAGACCATGTAGAAATAGATCTATGAAGCTAAGAACACAATCACAGTAAGTAGATCTAGCTACAAGATAATTATTACAAGAATCCACACGGAAAATATAGAGAAGAATAAAGAGGCTGAATACAAAAGAAGTGAAGAGTGCTCCAATACCTTTCCATGTATTATTGTTCAGCATAGTGTACATTACATAATACATCCTTCATAGGTAAATTCGAGTTGATAGGGAGTGGGGTGGTTAGTTATAGGTGTGGGAGACAGGTGGTGAGTGTTTGTGTGAGAGAGAGGGA
>LPNX010786408.1:28364-48940 GCA_001517045.1 Pseudotsuga menziesii
GTGGGAGGAGGGGTGTTGTGGGAGAGAAAGAAATATAACTAAAGAGGATTTGGGGTTCAAGGAAGAGTAGGGTAGTTATAGAGAAAGGGCGTATGGTAGAGGAGACGGGAGATTTGGGGGAAAGAGAGGAGAGGGGGTTGGGGGAGTGATAGTATGAGGGGGATTAGGGAGAGAGAAGAGGGGTTTTGATTAGAGAGAGAGAGAGAGAGAGAGAGAGAGAGGGTTATGGGTTTGGAGAGGAGAAGGGAAGCTAAAGATAATGGGGAAAGTATAGGGAGGGTTCACTAGTGGTAGGAGGAAGTGGTATTAGGATAAAGATAGAGAGACTACAGGCTTATGGTATAGTTAAGTTTAATTTTATTTGTCAGGATTTTTTTTGTTATATACTTTCTTCTCATTCCAAGTCTATGCTGAGAGTAGATTTTCTTTAATATTTAAAAAATATATATTGTAAATGCTTACAAGTATTATATTAATGTTAATGATTTATTTAATAACGTTTCTCTTGATTTTTTCTTATGACTTATGCTATCCTTAAGATAATAGGTATACTATAAGAAAAAATAGGAATTGATCTTTAAGAAAATATAATAATCCAAATAGCAACACTAAAATACACAAATAACACTTATAATCTAACACAAACTTAAGTTATTTTAAAATCCACATCAACAATTTACAATATGCCATCATATCATAAAAATATGTATAAAATCAATTTATAGTATTTTGTAAACTCAATTACTAACATCAATTTTCATTGCTTTAAGCCTTACGCTACACTACAAAATAAAACTAACCCTATAAATAGAATTCAAAACTATAAACTTGGATATCGAGTAAAAACACAAAGGCCCTCAATACCTTAGACATGATGGCCTTCACCACAGAGGTTCGGCCCACTTTTCAACTTCTCAACGGAGATGGTCATTGCTTCCTGATGGTGGTTCCAGTTGAAAGTGAGGTGTCCCACCTGCATTTATAGCTTTATTAGCCTACCATCTAAGTCATGGGATTCCATTATTTGACTAGAAATTTGTCAGGCCTCCTTATGTAGAGAGTCAGCAAAATCCTCTCGGATTTGTAGAGTATCTTCATCAATCATCTTGAAATTCCTTCCAGCCTCCTCGTTCATTCATTTATCTAGCTTCTTTTGGTCCTTGACCTTCTTCGTGAGGCGCAATACCTCCCTTTCCAACTTACATAGATGCAGGGCATTGTCATGGCCAGAACTGTTGCTAGAGTCCATAAGGTCGACACATTGAGCCAATCACAATGGAGATAGGTGCTCCAAAATCAAGCGATTCACTATAAATGTTTCCCAATTCCACCGGTCCTGAATGACAAAGACTCCATCTTTTATATGGAAGAGAAACAAAGGATAGCATATCAAACACACTGAAAACAAACTCATCGAAGCCGGATGATTCTCTAAGATTACATCCAAGAGTCTAAATTTTGGAACATTCAATGTCGTCCTCAAGAAACATATAAAAAAAAATATGGAACCACTGTTGGTTCCGACATAGCTTTCTCCTCGTGCCAAATGTAAAAACATTAAAGAGGAATGTGCATGACCGAAGTTTTTATTTTATTTTTTTAATCATGGGAACAATAACCTCCCAAGAGTATATCTAATAGCCTGCAACAAGCCAGATATACCAATAACTTGTGACTTAGTAGGGGCCAATACGTCAGGGTGGGGTCGCCACCCTTCAAACCTTGCCACAGCAGGCCAAATGAGCAACCCTGCCCCCCGTTGGTTTTGAACTTGTGAACTCCAGAGAGATAACACATGTTATTAACCATTAGGCCCACTCAGGTGCTTAGTAATGTGCATGATTGAACTTACCACTACCCTGCTCCATGAAGTAATAGCCTCGGCCAACCTTATTCACCTGACATACTTGTCTTTAAAATGACCCTATCATGTGCTATACCCATCCAGACTAATCCATGGCATGTGCCGCAATTTACATCCATTCATAGCAGAAATCCTCCCACAACATAATAATATTATAGTATGGTCATTTACAAACAATTAATATACAACAAATTTAACACAACTTGTATCACCGCTGCTTATTTTTTTAAAGGTAATTAAATTAACCATTAATGCAATTAATTATCCATAATAATAATAATAATAGCCTACTCGACTGGGAATCAGTTAACCACTTGTACAAAGACTTGTAACCCATGGGTTGTGCCATAGCCACTTCTATTCCCATTCTCATGGTGGGAGAAGTGAAGCAAAGCAGACAAGCAAACCAGCTGCACCCTGTAATAAAATAAATCGGTTTAGTTATAATTACAGGAATGAAATATATAAATCCAACTCCAAGAACAGAAATTTATGTATCTAGTGGAGTTTATGAAATTTAAAAGAGATAAAAGGTGATTATTAATTAATACTAATTATCCGTGGAAATTAATTATTAGATTAGATTAGAGAGTGTATGTCATTACATCATCTCAGTCGGCTCCTATGACAGAATAATCACTTCTGTACATGGATTATTTTTATTCAATTCCCAAGGTATATTAGAACTAAACATATTGTATATCTTCATGTAGTTGGAGACTTCGAAGTGATTATTGACTGGTCTTTCTAGAAATGTTAGATACTAGTGGTTACTTTCTATGGATGGAAAAAAAACATTAGAAGACTCGAGGGAGAATTTCCAGAGATAAATTTCAAAACATGTTTTAACAAAATTCAATCAAGAAGCAGATATGCTTTCCAAGCAAACACTAAACATGAATGAAAGCATTATACATTATGTGGAGTTGAGTGGTTCAAGTGTTCTCTCTCACTGCACTTTTGCTATTGCTATATTCTAAAATGAAAACTGATGTTTTGATGGCATTTCTTTAGTATATAGTATTAGGAAGGCTTCTTCTGTACTTAGTAATCTTTGGGAACACTATTTAATTATAAATAACTTTTGGGTTTTCACACTGCTATTGAGTTGATATTTTTTCATAAGAATTATGATTTGTTTGGTTCAAATGTGAGGTAGCATTGGTATGTGATGTTTTTAGGTAAGAGGACTAGCTGGTCTCTAGGATTGTATCTAATCTTTTTATTGATAGGGAAGTGGAGGAAAATTTATGACTATTAAATGTATATGAGCTGATATGCATATGTTATACTTTGAATATAAAGTATAGTACTTTTTTCTGGGTTTGAGAAGAAAAGTTATCACAAAGATACAAACCATATTGAAAGAAAGCCAACACTGAAGAGATGTAATCTTTTCATATGATAAATCTCCTTCAAGCCATTTTTTTAAACCAAAATTAGGTTTTGGACCACAATATATATAATCATTTCATCTAATGCTTCCCATTAAGGTTTGTTTTGTAAAATAAACCTAAGTGGCCCATTGTACAAACTATACTTGGTTTCCACAAGCCTCGCATGCCAACACGAGTTAGAATCCCGCAAGGTAGTTAGGATACCACATGCTATTCCTACAAGTGAGAGACAAACTAGCAAACTGTATATATATATATATATATATCCTCATTATGAATAGGTGCATGCTTATGGGTTCAAGCAAAACCAAAAATAAATTGTTTACCTGCTCTAAGCATACAAAAAAAGGAAACTTGGTATAAGTTCAAGTCATAATGTTTCCATATCAAAGACAAAACAACATACTGACTATCATAGATCATTACAAAACCTTCCTTGTCAATTTATCTACTTCCTGGTTGTGTTCTCTAGAAACATGTGTAAAAATGATCTCCTGAAACTATTTAGAAACATGTTTCAATTGAATTGCAATATGTAGAATCCTATTGTTATGAATATGAAATTGATATGTCTTACACTTGATAGCCATCTCAGAATTACCTAATATCACCCTAATATCTAAAATGAAATAAAACTCTTAGCTAGAGAAAACTTCAACATAAAGAAAAGTGCCTTTAATTCTCATAAGTTGTTAATCCCTTAACCAATGTTGGATTTGAAATGAAAAATAATGTTGCTCTGATAAATGAAGAACAAAACACAACCCACATATTGAGTCTTTTCCTTGACATGCACCATAAAATAAACCCCATGAAAGAGATTTATCAACCTAAATTGGACCTAAAATCCTTGGACTTTTTGCAATGGAAATATCATTATAATGAGAAACTAATTTCATTGAGTGTGCCAATGGTCGAAGTGAAGTGAAATTACTTTCCCTTTAAACAAATATAAATTTCTCACATTCTAAATACCCCATAAAGCAAGAAAAGGAAATAATAGAAGAGCTAATGGATTCTAATCAATGGGAATAATAGAAGAGATAATCATTAGTTATATTAAATGCTCAATGTTTAAAGCAGTTTAATCATTTTACCTTATTATTATTAAGCTTAACTATGCTTGGAATATGTGTGTGAATTCATGACGACACAATTGGCTTCTATGGTACTTGGAATTTTCTTGCTTATACCATGTTTAAATTGTGATCCAATGGAGAGATGGAAAGTTGTTTGAGATGTTCTATTGATATGAAAACCTCGATATAGGAGTGTAGGAGAGATATGATACCATGTAGAAATAGATCTCTGAAGCTAAGAACACAACCACAGTAAGTAGATCTAGCTACAAGATAATTATCACAAGCATGCACACAGAAAATATAGAGAAGAATAAAGAGGCTGAATACAAGAGAAGTGAAGAGTGATCCAATACCTTCCCATGTATTATTGGTCAGCATAGAGTACATTAAATAATACATCCTTCATAGGTAAATTCGAGTTGATTAAGGGACAACTCATGCTAGCTCATGAAGCTAACTTAGAAAATATGATAAAATGACATAGGTGGCTAAAACACTTTCCAAATCTATAATGGACCTCGCAAATTGGCTGAACTATGAGTGAGATTTCATGATTGATGGAAAAACATGCTAAACATGGAATATGGAGAGAAAGCATTGGAGGATGGGTTGGAAAAAAAAGATAGCAGTTTCTTAGTTGAGTAGCTTTGCCTTATCCACATAAAAGCATGAATAAGCAGCATAAAGACTGAATTTGCATGAAAGTGCAGTTACTAATTCTGGAAGTCAATAAAGTTGGCAATATCTAACAAGAATAAGGATAAAGGAGAACTTGGGGTATATATGGAAAGTGTGGACCATGTGGTGCAAGTGAATGGCAACTAACTAGGCCAGTAGGTAGGACTTTAATAACAAATTATTAAATATTGTTATCCTAAGTATGAAGTGGGTTTATACTATACCAACAAGGAGAATCACTCATCCCTCAGTTTATACTGAACTTTTCATTTTTCATTATAATGTTTGAGAGAATGAAAGCTCTAGTAATTATCAGATATTGGTTTAGGAGGGATTTCTTCTTGCATCTGGAAGCTAAGATTCAAGCTTCCTAAGCCACATAAAATAACTAAAAGGCTTAAAGCACGTCTCTAATATTGTATTCGAAACATTTGAATGTAGTAGGGTTTGTTGTTGGATTTATGACAAGGTTTCATTATATTTAACATGAATATGAAATGAACTATTCACATAGCTTCTCTACCTTAAGAAAAATATTCAAATGGTACCTTCCCTAACTTCTTTGCATTTATCTAAGGTTGGAGGGTTACTAGATTGAACTTTTTCAGTAGTCATCACCCAAAAATAAGGTGAATTCCATAGGTGAATAAGTTTTGTGGGTTATATAATGATGCAAAATATGCCACTGTTATGAGTCAAGGTAAAAAAAGGCATCATTTTATAATTTGGCCAAGACAGAACCATAACAACTACCATATATTCGAAATGATGCAAAGGTGAATGAAACGTGTTTTCATATGGAAATTCAATTAGAACATAAAAATGGGGAAGGTGTTGTCAATAGAGGTTAAATATTCCCAATGATATTCGTATTGGAAAAATAATACATTTCTTAAACCAAAATGTGCTAAATTTCAGCCCATTACATTTTAAAATATTATGGATGGCATTGAAATATGATAGGAAATTCAAGATCAACAAACATCTTTGTTATGTTTTTGAATATGTAACCAGATCTTAAATATTCATTATGAAACAATTTTAAATATAATAAACTATATCATTTACATGCAATTTTCTCCTAGGGGATTTTAAATAGTTAATAAAACAAAAAAATATGTTGAAAATTGGATTGTCCTCGATGTGAGGAAACAAAAAAAATGTGAATGGAATATGGAAAGAAAATTGTTTCTTTGTGTGAAGGGAGTAAATTGTTTTTTTCTAGTTACTATCCTCTTCCTTCCTTTACACAAAAAGTTGTACACCACCTAAATCTTTTAATTGAAACATAATAAGGTGTGGTTTTAACCCTCTCAAGTTCATTAAGATATATTTCTTTAGGATCAACTGCCACGAATGTTCTAGGATTTTCTTTAATTGTTGGCACACTTTTGGAGGGTGGGTTCAATTCATACTCCCAAGCTCATACTAGTGCACATTGAATTGCTTGACATGTGAGTGAAATGCTTGCTACCAATTTCATATTAGCACCCTTTGGTGTGACTGATGCGTCGCTTTGTTTCCTACTCATATAGGTGTGCTTCCAGAAGGAACCTAGAACAAAAAATCATCATCAAACAATGAAGGTACAAAAGGTAAATGAACTATACACATTAAACACTAACTTATTTGCATACTATCCAGAGAAAGGCTATTCGTGAAAATTAACACTAATATCCATCCAGAATTGGTTTTAATGTCTCAATATTTTTTTTCCCATGAAGATGGGCAAATAGATTCTCAGTGTTACTGCTCATCACCCACTTGTAAATTTATGGGAATGTTATTTAATGAAGAAACGTTTGGTCCGCTTGGGTATTTCTAATGTCACTAGATGGGTTAAAGATGAATTCAAAGAAAGTAAGAGCCATTATGCAATGGCCACTTCCAATCTACGCATATGTGAGGTAAAAATATTTCAAGGTTTAGTGTGCTTCTATTAGAGGTTTATTGTATATTTTAGTGGCAAATGTTTTCCATTACCAACATCCATGAAATTTCTAATGGAACATAAAAAGATAAAATCATTTTAAATTGGTGAAGGAGAAGGTCATTAAAACATTGGCATTGGCTTTGACAAACTTTGAAGAACTGTTCCAAGTGGATTTTGATGTTAGTGGAAACTACAATAGCAATAGGAGTTTTTCTTAACCATTACGGTAAGGAGATCACATTATTTCATGTGAAGTTGAATGATGCAAAGAACATATATTGAATTTAGGACTAGGATTTTATGCCATCATTGAAGCGTTGAAGAAGTGGAGGCATTACCTGCTACAAAAAGAATTTGTCATTTATATTTATCATCACGGAATATAACATGTAAATAATGAAGAAAAGTTAAATCAATGATAAATTGAATGGATTTTCTTACAATGCTACTCATTACCGATGAAGCATATATTGGGAAATCCAATAATACATCATTATTGAGTACCATGACATTAGAGGTGGTAGGGATGGAAGAAATAGATAATTTATATGAAATTGTTGAAGGTGTTGTTGAAGCTCTAAAAGTTGGAAAAGAAATATGGATTTGTGATTGGATCCCATTCTTGGATTAACGTATCCAAGAAGGATTCTTGCTTAGAATGAACAACTATATGCATTCGAAGAAGGCTAGTGAGAGAAAACCTCATTTGAGAGTTGTACAACGGTGGCTTGAGTGGATATTTTGGGATGGACAAGACGTCCGCATTAGTGTAAGAGTGATAGTATTGGCCAAGTATTTCCATGGAATGAAGAAGTGGTAAAAGAGTTATAGAATTTTCTAACTTGCAAAGGGAAAATGGTAGAATATTAGATTGTATACACCACTATTAGTATTGAAAGCACCATGGACTTAGTTGAATTGTTAGAACCATGCTAGAACTCAAGGAGGTAATAGTTGTTGATATATTTTCAACAATGCCACATTTCATTCCTTGTAAGAAACTAGGGATACAACAAACATGCTAATTTTTTTCTTTAGACAAATTGGGCCTTTTTTGGAGGATGAAGCTTGAGACCAGATTATAATTCTTTGTTGTGTATCATCCACACACCAAGGAGAAAAGGTAGTTGTGAACAAAATCCTTATATATATATTGAGATCTTTTGTAAGAGAGAAGAGAGGATAATGGGATTTTGTGTTGGTTCAAGTAGAATTTGCTTATAATAATTGGTAAATAGGTGAGCTGAAATAGTTTTTGTCCAATTGAAAGTGAAAGGTCACCAAGAAAAATAACATATTTTGAAAGCTTGATTGCATGACATTGAGAGTGTAGAAAGAGACATAGGTCTCGAAAGGAAAATAAGTCAATGAGAGCCATTGAGTAAGTGGTGTAATTTTTTATATTGGAAAGGAAATTTGGCTTGGAGCTTATGGTCAATTTCTAAATGCTTTGAAGTTTTAGTTAATGGAATTTTAAGCCATTCATTTTCTTTTTTCTTTATTTGCATGTCAATTCTCGTGGAATCATGGAACCCCCTAGCCCTAAATCGATCACAATATCTTTACTAGTCGTTATTCAAATATGATAAAGCTGATTTCTTTCCTACAAAATACAATTCAAATCGTGGAGACATAAGTCTCTCTAGGGTCTCCAACTATAGCTACATGTTGTGAAACAATTTACTGGATCGAGAAAAATCCATTCAAAACTTTTAGAAAATCCTAATCATGCATAAACTTATAATAAATATGTGAATTGCAAATTGGGCCTTTTTTGGAGGACAAAGCTTGAGACAAGATTGTAATTCTTTGTTGGGTATCATCTACACAGGTTGGAGAGATGTAGTGGTGAATGGAGCAACAGAATCCGGTTCTCCGTTAGTTGAATCCGACTATCATTGTAATAATGAATATGAATAATAATAATATAATGGATGATTGATAATTACAAAGGATGCTTGCCTTTATAGGCTTTGATCGTGTTGAATGAAGGGTTACACCCTTTCCTATAATAATTAACTAATCTAATTAATATTCTATTTTACATTCGTTACATTGCCACTCCCTTTAAGGAAGCTTTGTCCTCAAAGCTTAAGTATTGTCGTTCTTCATTCTGACTCGGTGTCAGTATTAGAATCAAAGGAGGTCTCTTGTGCAAAGACTTGCACTTCCTTTCCATTGATGATTTTGCACTGTATTGTCTCATTGTTCCTACATTTGTGACTAGGGGTCCAATCATCACTGCATCAACGACATATGTTTTTCTTCTTTTTCTTTTTATTATCAGAGTAACTGTTAGATGACTTTGATCTATTTTCCATTTCGTAGGCGTATGATTGAGGTTTGTGGCATTGATGGATAGGAGACCAAGTATCTGCACAGTACCTACATTGTGTCTATTTTTCTGGTCAATAATGGCTATTGTCTTTTGTTTTTATTCCTTCCAATTTTCGTTTTACGGATTTTTCTTTACGTCTTGCTACTTCTACGTTAGGTATGTCATGTAACTTTAACTATTTTTGGAGGTGTGGTTTAATCCCTCCTAAATAGGTTTCGAGTCTTTGCTTGTCAGACAACCCAAATACTCGTGTCGATAAGGATTCCCATTGATGTGTGAATTCCTCAATGTTTTCGGCTTGTTGTAGTCTGGTAAGTTTATTGAAAAATTCATCTTCTTTGATTCCTTGAAACTTATTAAAAAATCATTTTTGAACAAGTTCCAGGTGTAGGTAAAATTATCTCTCTTCCACCATAAGTACCAATTATAGGTGTACCCTTCCATATGCCTTGACACATGTTTCACCTTCTTCTCCTTAGATTGAATTTTGTAAATGTCGAAGTATTCTTTTGTTTTGTTTAGCCACGCAACGCATTGGTATTCACTCCCATTGTATTTTGACAACTGTATTTTTTCCTTAGGTGGGTGCACTTTGTAAGGGCGACGTTGATTTCCTTTTGCCTTATGGTTTGATGGTGTCTCGGAATTACTGGACAATGAAAGTGACATATCTGAATTGCGTCGTTGTTGGCGGTGATTTCCAGGTTTTCTTTTCTCTACTATCTTTCTTATAGCTTCTATTTTGTTGTTTAATCGTGCCTCCATATCTGGAAATACTTGTGTTTCTACCTCTTGCTTAAGCGTCGCATTGTTAATCTTTATTTCTTTTTGCAATTCTTCTTGATTCTTTGCGAGTGTTTCCTGGGTGGAAACATGAAATGAGGTATCTAACATGTCTGGACTACTGACGTGGCCTAGACTGGGCATGAACCTTTGTAACATCTCGATTAATGTATTATGGTTATGTGTCATGGTGCTCATGTTCTGTGTTATGGTGTTTATGTTTTGCATCACGGTACTCATTTTGTCATCCAAGTATTTTTGTTTTTCGTTCAGGATGTCAAGTTTGTTGTCAAGCGTCCTTTCTAGTACCACAACAAGCTCATCTTTGAGTAATGTATTGTTATTTTGCATCTTTTCCTTCAATCATTTTAGGTCAGCGGCAAGGGACCTTATGTCCTTCTCCATTTTTTCGATTTGCTCTTTTAGCTTCGCCATGGTCTTAAACCTTGTATGCGTACGTGTGTATTTCAACGCTATTTTGGCTAATAATATATTAATTAATTAATTAATTATTATTATTATTATTATTATTATATTTTTTTTATAAACTATATTATATTTGTATATAGTATTTTATTTTTTTTAAATATATTATTATAAATATATTGAAATAATATATTATATTATATTATATTATAACTTATAATATATTGTTTTGTTTGTATTTTTTTTGATTGGTTGCAGGTCGTAGGTTGGATGACTGCGTGCAGACTGGTAGGTGATGAGGGTGTGGAGTAGTTGGGGGTTGGAGGAGGTGGCGTATGGGGAAGGCCGAGCTGGGAAAAGGAGGAAGTGGAGCGGTGATGAGGGAGTGCGGCGTGAGGGGTGGATACAACAGACACGGAAGGTAGAGCCGGCGCGGGAGAATGCAGATGCGGGCGAGGACGAGGTTGATGTGGAAGGCATGTACAACGAGAGAAATGAAACGGCTTCTGGTGGTGATGAGAGGGGCATCCACGTATGGAAGCGATGAGAGAGTGGGGACGCGAAGGTGGATGGGGAAATAGACATAGGGAGAGCGCAAGCAGTAGGGAGGTCACGTGGAATAGAGAAGGGGAGCATGCAAAAATAAAGGAGAGAGCACAGGCAGAAAAATGGGAGGCTGAGTACAGGAGTGTGGAGCGTTGGATAATCATAGTAAGAGAGAGGAATGGGGTCTGCATGGAGGAGTTTTCGTGTGGAATTGGAGAGGAGTGTGAGGGGTGGGGATAAATGAAGATGGTAGCAGAGCACATGAAAAGAGTGCGCAGAGGAGAACTCTTTTTTTTTGTTTTTTGTTTTTTTTTTTGTTTTTACAGCACTTGGGATGAAGTTATAGGTGGTGAAATGGAGCAGCGAAGGAATCAAAAATTGATGAGCCGAGTCCGAGCTCAAAGTGCAGGAGAGAATCCGCTCTGATACCAAATGGAACAACCGAATCCGGTTGTCCTTTAGTTGAATCCGACTATCATTGTAATAATGAATATGAATAATAATAATAATATAATGGATGATTGATAATTACAAAGGATGCTTTCCTTTATAGGCTTTGAGCATGTTGAATGAAGGGTTACACCCTTTCCTATAATAATTAACTAATCTAATTAATATTCTATTTTACATTCGTTACAGTGAACAAACACCTTATAAATATATTGAGATCTTTTGTAAGAGAGAAGAGAGGATAATGGAATTTTGTGTTGGTTCAAGTAGAATTTGTGTATAATAATTGGTAAATAGGTAAGCTGAAATAGAAAGAGAGATCAGATATAGCGGTGAAAAAACACCTTTTAAATATATTGAGATCTTTTGTATGAGAGAAGAGAGGATAATGGAATTTTGTGTTGGTTCAAGTAGATTTTGATTATAATAATTGGTAAATAGGTGAGCTGAAATAGAAAGAGAGAGCAGATATAGTCGTGAAAAAACACCTTTTAAATATATTGAGATCTTTTATATGAGAGAAGAGAGGATAATGGAATTTTGTGTTGGTTCAAGTAGAATTTGAATATAATAATTGGTAAATAGGTGAGCTGAAATAGAAAGAGACATAGGTCTCTCAAAGAAAATAAGTCAAAGAGAGCTGTTGAGTAAGTGGTGTAATTTTTTTATATTGGAAAGGCAATTTGGCACTGAGTATGTGGTGTAATTTTTTATATTGGAAAGAAAATTTGGCTTTGATTAAGTGGTGTAATTTTTTATATTGGAAAGCCAATTTGGCTTGGAGCTTATGGTTAGTTTTTGAATGCTTTGAAGTTTTAGTTAATGGAATTTTAAGCATTATTTTTTGCTTGAGGATGGAGAAAAATCCATTCAAAACTTTTAGAAAACCCTAATCATGTATAAACTTATAATAAATATGCGAATTGCAAAAATGTGATGATACATTTCAATATTTAAATTTCATAATGTGAATTGTTAAAATATCATAATGTATATAGTTGATGTTTTAATAAATATAGTACATATGATAAACTTTTATAATTTTAAAAATTAAGTTTGATAGTTGAAATGATCAATGTTTGTATTATGTAAAGCTTATTCTAATACTATAAAACAAATCTTATTTCATGGGTTAATCTTATGTGGCATTCTAAATTGTCATTCTTATGTGAATTTCTATTGTTTTTGTTTTATTTTAAGTTACCCTAAGATTCTATTGATTGTCAACAAATAATACAATATAATAATACCATAGGTCAACAAAAGAACCTTTTCACTTTTTTCTAACCAGACAATTTACAAAGTTGTTGTAAAAGAAGCATGTGGTGCATTTTGGCTTAAAATAATATTTACAAATATCATGCCTCATCACTAGTCCATTTCTAACAAGACAAGTTACAAATTTGTCTTAAAAGAAGCATGTGATGCATTTTTGCTTAAAAGAATATTTAGAAATTTAATGCTTGATCACTAGACCATTTCTAGATTCACAGATTCCTTGTGCACATCACATTTATGCTTTGTTATCAGAATTAACAAACAAGCACATGAGTTAGAGACAATTTGGATGATTTTATAATAATTCTATCATCGTAGAAATGACAACATCAAAACCTTTACAGAGACTAGAATAGATCTAAAAATTACATATGTTATCTAGACAATTTGGATGATTTTATGGTAATTCGATCATCGTAGAAATGACAACATCAAAAAGTTTACAGAGAATTGAATAGATATCAACATTAATTACATATGTTAGAGACAATTGGGATGATTTTATGATAATTCTATCATCATAGAAATGAAAAGATCAAAAACTTTACAGAGAATGGAATAGATCTCCAAATTAATTACATATGTTAGAGACAATTTGGATGATTTTATTATAATTATATCATAGTAGAAATGACAATATAATTTTTTTTAAAGAGAATGGAATAGATATCAAAATTACATAGGGACAAAGTCTCATAGAAATCATCAAATTAAATTCAGAATTTATAGATTGAATTCCAAATAACTGTTAAACTTATAAGCTACTGCTTCAGAATTTGGCACACCATTATTCAAGGTGCTCAGAAATCAACAAGCCTCATATGATAAAATTCTAAACTTCTAAGCTGCTGCTTCATAATCTGGGACACCATTCTTCAATGTGCTCAAAAAATCAACAAGCCTCACATGCTAAACTTCTAAGCTACTGCTTCGGTGTTTGATACACCATTCTTCAACGTGCTCAAAAAATCAACAAGCCTCATAGGCTGAACGATATGTGAGCTTTTTGGTTGCTTTTTCTTCCGGATATGGGTTTTAGTTACCAATGAAGACCCTTCTGTTGTATCTTTCCAGTCATACACTATGTTAGATGCCAAGCCATAGAACTGATTGAAAGAAGCAATCAATATAAACAAAAATAAGTCAAGATTAAAATTAATATTAAAAGCCACCGACTACCAACACTACCTCACAAATTCCATGGAGGACCAAACGATGGAAATAATCTTGAACTTCCAGAGTAAGAACTTCACCAGCTTCAGCTTCAACACTTTTTCCAAATGCAAAGATCCTTTCCTGTCACATTCAAAATTTATATGATTTTTTTATCAGCATCATGCATACACGAGAGATAAATGTACAATTAATCCATGAATTTTAATGTCCAAATTACACCACCATTTAGTAACATTCATGTGTTCATGCATTAACGACTGTATTAAATAACAAGTTTTAGATTGTTTAGTTAGGAGAGTCTATAACGTTTCCTTGTTTCCAAAACCTTTGAAAGTGCTAATTCTGAAACCTGTACCGATTTCCCATTTTGAATGGCATGGAATAGTCTTGACAATAATTGGGATATAATGTGGAAATTCATAGGCATAAAGCAGGATTGCATGTACCTCAAAAAACTCAACAAGTTGAAAATGTTAATTGTGCCCAGTGTTGGAATTTCACTAAAATTTTACTTCTCAAAGAAATTATTTTTGACGTTTTTGAGTTTCACATTACCCTTCACTAAACATTGTGCTTAAATATATACCTGTCAATATTAACGTTTTCCATAAATAAAAATATCTGACTATTTCCACAATCTTACTGTAAATTTGGAATACTATAAATGTGGAACACAAACATGATCCATTCCATGTTTACAGCCATTCTAACCCTAAGGTTAAACACCTTTATGAGAATTATACATTGTCATGAAACATATTTAATCCTCTCTTTTATTACAACTTAAATAAGCAAAATCTCAAACAAAAAGGTTAGTTCGAAAGTTTCCAAACTTTTTGTCCATTTCTGGCCAAGAGTAAGCATGGTGGAGATTCAAGAATGTTTTCCCTTAAGGATTTCCATTTCAAGATGGATTTCTCGAGTTGAATGAACACGAAAAATTCTTTCTAGGTAGAACGAACGCTAAAAATTATTTCTATGTATCTATACAAAATCTCGTGTTACTGGCATGTTATTAGTGTTAAATAATGAGAAATTCATCTCGTGGGTAGCGAGATTTAGCAAAGGCATTTCACGGCATGAAAAAAATGAATTTTAAACAAAGCAGAGGCATTTAACGAAGTTAAATTATAAAATTATAAAACAATATAAACCTGCAAAATTTTGAGAACAAATACCTGGTGGAGACTCGAGAGGATCTTCGGTTTGTTGCTGTGAGTCTTGAATAGTTTATTATGTGCTGCTACCAGAAAAAAAAAAAAAATTTATGAAAGAAAGCACTAGTGACAAGACTAAGGGTTCTGAGAGCAGACTCACGCAACACTCCTGCAGCCTGTCCAGTGGCCACATCCTCAATTCTCTTGAAGTTGTTTGGCTGGGTGGATGAATCCACTGCAAAAAGAGGTCCCCAGATCCTCCAATGCTCTTAGAGACATTAACATACAAATTACAATGATACATGATACATAATACTAATCCAGATGATAGCTGGAGCGTCAGCCTCGACCTCGCACAAACTTGCATTCAATGGAATTCAGTGCTGAGTGATTCATGATTCAGGGATGGTGGATCACATTTATGAATTCACCTAGATGGTTCCAGGCTCCAACTTAGAGACTCAGGAGTTGGGCCTTCCCATCACTTTCTCAACTTGCAACGGGACCACACTCCAAGCTAGATCTTACATGAAGGTTTCGACCCCGGCCGGACCCTAGATACTTCCAATCCTAGACCAAATGTTATATGACTAATATTCTGATGTTTTGAAAAAATTGTAAAACGTCAAAACCACTTTTTATGAAAATATTCAACCGTTTAACAAAATGGTTTTGTTGAATTTTTACCCGTAATTGACGGGAAAAATGTCTGAAAACCGACAAATGCCCATCAAATTCCAACCCTGGCCACACCCATGTATGGGATGAGGTATGGACATTCATGGTATTCATCGACTCTGGAGATGGAAAAGTCAATGTCCAATCCACTTGTCACACTATTTAGAGGACAATGCAAAGAGGGAAAACGTCATGCAAAATTTTGAATTTGAATTTGAATTGAAGTATTAACGCCTGCATTTGGTTGGGCCACTAGTTTTTATTAACTTTCATCTCTATAAGCAATTTTTCGCCCTTTTTCCTGTCATATTGAACATCTGGGCAAGTTGTAGTGGTTTTATTCTGCTCGCAAGTGGGACGATCTAGTTTTATTTCATAAACTGTGAGAAGGAAGGATATTTTCAGCATTCTGTTTGTGTAGCCAAGGGTAATACAAGGCTAGTGAGATTATCTGTATTCATGGGTACCAATATCAATCCCCATCTGCCACTATCGATGGAGGAGTCTAAGGAAATGGAAACCAAGCGCTCTCTAGAATCATCATTACCTTGGATTAGGAATAGAGAGGAGGTAGAGGTGTAGGCAGAAGCGGAGGTAGAGGTGGAGGCTGAGGCTGATTACCTCAATCCCATATCGAACAGGCCCTGCACGGGCGAAGACGGTGACAGCTTCAAATAATTCTTCGCTCTGCTGCAACAAATCCAGGAAACACACAGATTATGCTTCACATAGATACTGCTTCAATACTTGGAATCACCTCAAATGCCAAGATCTAGCTGCAAAGTGCTCCAAAACCATTGCGCCCAAGGAAACTGGTGCCCTTCCTTCGAGTGGGTGGGTTTATCAAGCCATGATAATGGAACACGCAATGTCGAAAGCACATGCCATAGATTAAGGTCTGACAATTATTTTCACCTCACCGCCCTGAAATATCACATATAACATTCAACTGTATCAAATATTCCTTCATTTTTTCATTCTCCTTTTGGCATTAGGGTCTCGAGTTGCATTTTCTAGGTTTTGTTACAAAGTATCGAAGAAGATGAGTCACTGATTTTATACTTCTACTACAAGCATTCCTAAACAAGAATAGAAATTGTGCAATTTACAGCAGGATGCCACGGGCTCGAGGCCGGCGTCAGGTGAGCAAGGCCTCGAGTTTAGTAGGTGTTGCATGGATGTAGTGCCGAAGCAGCATAAAGGCATATTATAGATTCTTCGTCGATGTATAACCATGATTATTTGCTGGAACATGTATGGAGAAGATTAGATTATCCCATTTTGTTCTCTAAATTCAATGGAACAAGGTTATCTCTAGAAGAATAGCAGGCTACAGGGCCAGAATTTATCATGTATTTTTTCTTCATTTTTTTCAATGGCTGAATCATGTGTGGGTATCACGTGGGTATCTATTTTTGAGGTCCTGTACCTGCTGATATTTTATCGGGGATTCTGTAGGGATATTCTGGAAGTTTCCTTCAAACGAGGAGCTTCACTTTAGTGGGATAAGTGTATGGTTGCTAGGGTTAAGGAAATATTATTCTATTCCAGTTTCTCGAAGCTTTGGTCGATGTGATAATGATGTCAAAGTCGAACTAAGGGTTACAAGCCGATGTAAAGATCTGTACAAGCTGTGAACTTTGCATGTGAACAGGGAAGAGATAAGGAATGATCGAGATAAGGAATGTCATTTCCTTATGCCTTCATCATCCATTTGGTTCTTCACTTTTCTCAGTCAAATACCTCAGTTGTGCCTCAATTCATTCATTTGTAATTTAACATCCACCTCCACAAGATTTTAAGTTTCATGTTTATGGAAAAACTTATGGGAGTTTTTTGCTTATCCTGTGCGGTGGCAGGGCAATAGGATGTTCTACAAAATATTTTTCGCACTTTCCTTGGGAAAAGCCTCTCCCAAATTCTTATGGTAGAAAGTTTGTCTAAGCCTCACACTTGCGTGGCTTTCTTCAGGAGAAGCCAAAATTTTCATGTTTATTGGTGTTTCATATTCTCTATTAATCAATTATTCCTTCAAACCAGTAAGGATTCCTAAAATTAAACCATGAATGATTTATAAAAGAAAACCAATTGCTGTTTTGAAATTTATTTTTGTCAACAAAGACTTTGCTTCACTAACAACAAAATGCTAGATCTTACTATCTTAACATAAGTAAATACGTAAATTTTAGAAAAGGTAAAAAGGTAGAGTATGGAAAATTTTGAAGATCCATATTTTTAAAAAATTTAGGCTCTCTTATTAATTATAAATTTTTTATAATTTTAAAGATTTTTTTATCAAATTTCTAAAATTTTTATATAGTTTTTTTATAATTTTTATTATTGTTTAGTCTAAATAAAATAATGAAAATTTCTATCAAATTTATAAGATTTTTATCAAATTCCTAACCTTTTATATAGAAACTGAAAAATATCTTTTAATCTAAACAAAACAATTAATTTGCTAATCTAGACATATTAACTTTTTGGTTATATTTTTTTTATACATTTTTAGGAAATATGATTTAAAACTTATAAAAATGGTTGTATTTATGAAATAGCATAATCTAAATATAATGCAATAAGGGTATTTGAAAAGATTGAATGTATTTAAATTTTTTGAAATTAATATTTAAATTTAGAATGAAAACTTACAATTTAACTAAACAAATTATATAATAAGATATTATTCTTCAAAAATCCAAATTGGTTGATTAATTAAAAATTACACTTTGATTCATAATTTAAAACAACCATATTATCTAAAAATCCAAATCATAATAAAATTCAAAAATTGGCATAAATGAAGCATAATGAAATAATCCATTGCCAAATATATTCTTTAAAAGACACTAATTAGGAGAGGATAATGAAGTAATCAATAAAAAAGGAATTAAATAAAAAACAATGTGAGTTCCTAAAATCTTATGTTACCAATATTTTGATATGAATGACCAATTCAATTTACCTACTTAGAGATTATTAATTTACTTAATATAATAATAATAAGTAATCTAAATTTATATTAATATGAGATTAGTAATGTACTTTACGATGATGATGACAAATAATGTCCACTTTTAAACTATTTTTTTGTATATTGAATGTTAAGAAAGAAAAGTATGGAATTACTTTGTTTGTTTTAGAGTTTTATTTTTTTACTCAAAAAGCTTGGAGAGGAGCGCTCCTAAATTATTATAATTTTGATAAGATGGGTGCACACAAGACAATCTAAAAGGAAGTGGTTTTCATCCTCAACACTCATTATATCACAAAGATGACAAATTCTCTAGTCCCATCGAATTTTAGGAAATGTCCAACACCTTATTTCACTATGTAGCTCATGAGAGTGACCTCCTTGTAATATCTTAGTTTTCTTTTATCCTCTAAATTTTCATCACACCATGACTTCTTTTTGAATTGTGAAGTAATAATATTTTTAATATCATCTATATTTTGTGAAGTGACATTTTTGTGAATCTTCCAAATCATTAACAACGACATGGAATCTTAATGCTAACCTCACTTGAGTCTTAGGTGGATTTGAATGGAATTTAAAACAGTTTTCAGAAGAGTTTAGGCTCCCAAGATATTTAATTTTTTCTTATGCATTAGATACCTATTCATAGCTATGCTCTCAACAATGAAAAAACCCACTTCAATAAGGAGAATAGGATATGGGATGTATGCAAGCTGATGAGGGTCTCTTTTGACATGTTAGATGCAATAGAAAACTAAAAAAACATGCATCCATAAACTTGCATGGATATTTTGAGACACTTACACAATGACTATCGCGATGAGTAAAAAACAAGAAATGTATGAAATTGAATGGCGTTACCAAATATATAAATTTCTTCTACTGAAATCTTAGTTAGATATTTTTTAATGGGCACTTTTTATTTTTGGGACAAATTATAAGGTATATGTTTTTTTGGGTGCGGCCTTTCAGTTACTAAATGATGGAATAAACTTATGAAAACTGGTGGACATATAGAGAACATATAGTACTAGTGCACGACTATTTTTCCAATAATAAAAATAAGATTTTTAATTTTTTTAATTATCTAAGAGATCAAACCTCGAAAACAGTATGTCAATTGTGGGTGCAGCATTTGAATGTCTTAATGCATTTATTTGGAAATGGGTTTTTTATAGCATGTAGAGGTCGATGTTCTTTAGTGCACCATACCATTTTTTTAAAATGGTTGAGAAACAAAAGAGATATGGATGAAACACTAACAGTTTTTTTTTTGAGTTGAGGAGTGATGAAAGAAGATAAATAAGAAAAAAATAGAAAAAATTATGTATTATTGTTAAAATTTACATATTTGGAATCTGCAAAAAAAACCATATATGTTTCTGAAATTTCACAAAAAATGGAGGTTTGTAGCATAATGTAAAAAATGGCTAAACACGAGCATATTGAACATTTGGATATAATGCTGAACTAGCCATCGTTTATCATACTCCAAGGAATATGCATGTTGAATCCGAAGCAAAGTCCGAAGCAGACACATAGGAATAAGAATGTCATGCAAGCATGGGTGGAGGCTTGGCCTTATCATTTGGAGGGAATACATTTTTGAATTTAAACCCAACACATGTTCGTTATAGTGAACAATAACGCGTGCTTGTTGTATTTATTAAAATCGAGAGTGTGTTTTAGTGAATAACAACGTGCACGTATTTTCAAATACTACAATGAGTTTTGCTTTGTGAGTTATACCAATAATTTTATTATTTTATTTCCCCCCCTCCACTCCCCTCTTCCTGCTAACTCTTACTAACCC